>JABUQX010043272.1:12500-14710 GCA_015478945.1 Trachelipus rathkii
TTGCGTAGGAAACTGATAATGAATATACCAATGCTATGCGAAACAAGATGGTCCTCAAAATACAAGTCCATCAAAATTTGTTTCGAAAATTTCATTCACATTAAATCAGTTTTGGAAACTTTGTCATCAGATTCAGAAGTAACTAAGGCCACAGGAACAACAGCATTTCAACTTTCGTCAGCAAAAGGAACTCTTAAATTCATTATTTGCTTAGTTATCATGGCCAAGTATTCCTCTATACTTTGAGTCTGTCACGAACATTCTTCAAACTAAAACTATCAATCTGGAAGAGGTTCACAGTCACGTTGAAAAGGTGTTACAAATAGTAAAAAACAATAGAGACGAAAAACATGTCGCGTCTGTTTTCAAGGAACTTTTTACCAGTGTTAAGGAACCTACAGAATTTTTTTTTATAGAATTATCAATGCCACGTATAGTGTCCAAACAAATGCAAAGACCTAACTTTTCATGCAGTTCTGTGGAGGATTATTTCAGGGTTTCTTCTATTTATACCATACCCTAGATTCACTTATTTCGTTCTCTGCAATTTCAGATTTTCGGAGCGACACAGAATACCAAACATTTCTCTTATTCTTACATGAGTCAAATTAAAAAAATTTATACCATATCTGAATAAAACAAGAAAAATTGAATCACTTTACATATACAATATTGAGAACTGGAAAGGTGAAGCAGAATCATGGTTCAACTTATGGAAGAAATCAGATGGGGACCAATGGTTAGATGTAGACGAAAATGTATGCTATATTGAACTGATCCTAAAACATTGCGCTTTTTTCCCTGTTGTTTTACAAGCAATTAAAATTCTTCTAACGCTTCCTCCAACGCATTGCACAATTGGAAGATCATTCAGCATTTTAAGAAGATTTAAAACTTGGCTAAGGTCAACCATTTCTGAAGATCGATTAAATGGATTATGTTTGCTCAGTGTTCACAGAGAAAAAGTTTTGAAAAAAAAAAAACACAACTAATTGATGATGTTATAACAGAATTTGGAAAGGAAAGAAGAAGAATTAAATTTTTATTTCCAAATAAACAATAATTAAACTGAAATAAAAAAAAACAATAAATTAGTTATTTAAGTGCTTGCCTCAACCAATCCAAATATTTTTCGCAACTACTTTTTATAGTTCATTTTACTTGTGATTAAAGTAACTAAAAAAGGTCATATATGACCTACACTCTTTCCAAATTTAATTTCTGACTGACATAGTGAATTAAGCATTCAATATCAGACATTTATTATCAAATATAAATTTAGATTCAAATAGTAAATACAGTGCCGCCGGTGCGTAAACGTCGAAGACGGTTAGAAAAAAAAAAAAAAAAAAAAAAAAAAATTTTAATAATCAATTATTTAATATATATATATATATATATATATATATATATATATATATATATATATATATATATATATATATATATATATATATATATATATATATATATTATATAATATATATATATATATATATAGCATTCATAGCGTCCGTGGAAACGCTTCGAATTGAAAAAAAAAATCTTGGCCGCCATCCCTTAGAATATATGCAAAAATAATTACCCATGTGATATATATATATAATAAAAGAGAGTATATATTTTTAGTAAGAAAAAAGACTGCTGTAGCTATACCTTATATTTCATAATGCTTATTACCATATATATATATATATATATATATATATTATATAATATTATATTCAAATTAGTGTATACACAAATTGTATAAATTGTTTTATATAAAAAATAAGAATTGGTTTACAAATGTTTCTGTATATAATATAAAAACTGAATTTAGACTTTCGCTTCCCTTCCTTTATGAGCGTAGGTAAAGATAGGGAGGTTAATTCTGAGAAGATAAAGATAGGGAGGATTAATTTTCAGTAGATAAAGATAGCGTAGATAAAGATAGGGAAGATTAACTCTCAGTAGAAAGAGAGTTGGGAGGATTAATTCTCAGTAGATAAAGATAGGAAGGGTTAATTCTCAGTATAATAAAATAGCGTAGATAAATATAGGGAGGATTAATTCTCAGTAGATAAAGATATGGAGGATTAATTCTGTAGATAAAGATAGCGTAGATAAAGATAGGAAGGATTAATTCTTGCAGCTCTGCAGCTGGCGCTAGAATAAGAGGGAACAAAGTTTACAATTCTAAATGAGAATTTTCAAATAGGTGTTGGCTT
>JABUQX010043273.1:0-22500 GCA_015478945.1 Trachelipus rathkii
TTATATGATACTACCAATAAATTTAAGTGTATTACGGCAGCTTTTATATATAAATATACAAAAGTAACAGTAATACTTACATAACGAATTATTCGTTTTTATTAAGATCGTCACATATATATAATATATATATATATATATTGTATATACTCAAATATCAGTACTACTTATATTTATCTATACTAAATATATATATATATATATTATATTATGATACTATTAAAATATAAATATAATATACTAACAAATATTTTACTGATTTTAATTATATAATATATGATAATTAATATTTTGAAATTTATGTCATTTAATTCATATTTATAATTGGACCGATTTCTGGTATATATAAATATAATAAAGTGTATGGCTAAGATGAACCTATTATAGTATAAACTAGTAAATAACAATATTCATATGAAAGGGAGAATACAAATTTTCTACCAAAACAAGTTATGTTTTGTACTTAAATTCGTCGACGTTGTAGAAGACTCATGTGAACAAATTCCGTCTGGGGATTTCTTTCCTGCATGCAATTGAGCACTTTTTTTTGTTCTCTAGACCCTTCTAGATCGGCAGTATTTAATAGTTTAATTTTATCAATTATTGATCTTATATTAGTTATTGCCATTCCCTATTCTTCGCTCTGAGATTGTACTCGTAATCTTACGTAAGTGTGATATTAGAGTAACACCCTGGATAAATTCTGCCAATTGATATTAGATAAGTATGAATCTACAAGTTAGATTCACTACATTTTTATATCTAATATTTTGATTTTTTAATTGAAAATCATGATGCAAAACGTTAGCTATGGATGTTAACTGAACATAGTATTTATAATCCAAGAGAAAGTTAATATTTGGTCAAGTGAGCCTTTAATCTGGTCATAGAAAAATTAAGCTTATATAAGCGGTTCACCCTGTGGGCGTGTTGCCCTAATATTACCGAGGAAGTATCCGTGCGGGTTCAGGGACTTTCCCGAAATACCCTTGTAACTCTCAAAGTGATTTTTTTTTTTTACTAACATGTTCCTACATATACTGATTTTTTGTTGTTAATCCTAACATATAATAAATAAAGTTTTGTTAATTAATTTTAAAGGAATTTAAAGGCGTATTAGTATAATAAGTAAAATACGTGTGTATATTACTCTGACTCAGGGTTTGCAACAAAATTTGTCCACTTTACTGTCGAGTGACCTTACATAATTATCATATAATTAATGCAGACGTAAAAAATAGATTAATAATATATCTATATATTTATAATAATATAGTTGATTACTTTAGCTAGAAACGGTGTGATACTATTTATACTTAGTTACATTAATTATTTATAAAAACATATATAAACTAATAAATATAATTTAAAAAAATTATATTTATACCTGAAATATGTATTTTATTAGAAGTTTTTATTTACATAACTTACATTTATAAATACTTACGTATTATCTATAAAATATAAATGCATATTTTTTATAATAAAAATATTTGAAATTAAAATTTATGTCTGAATATTAAAAAGAATATTGACCATAATTTAGGCTTTATTTTATTAGGTTTTAATACGATATTACACTAATCAGATCCTGTTTGTTTTTGATATTTTCTATCATTATTTACTTACTCAATAATTAATACTTAATTAATAATTTCTCTTATTCATTAATTTTTTTTACGATTCTCTGGAACCGTGGCAGTTGTAGCATTTCTCCAATATCAATTCATAACTAACTAAAGACTGTATTTTCTGACTTAATACCTTAAACGTAGATTAATATAAATGTAAAATTATAAAAAGATAAGTAGGACAAAACTTTCTGAACGTAGGAATTAGAAGATTTAGCAAAGTTAACTATGAAATATAATACAAACACTTACTTGAAATATTTATTTATTTGGATCTTTAATAAATTAGTAGTCACTAGTAGTGGTATGTAATATAGTAATACTATATACTATACGATATTATTATATTATATACTAGTCCTTAAATAAATAATTGTGTGTTTTAACTAACATAGAAAAGCGAAATACAAGTTTTATGTCAAATTTCTTATTTAGTTAATTTAGTGTTGTGGATACGAATCTAAGTAAAAAAGTGATAGCTAAAATAATATTTATTTTTATATTGTGAGAAGCTCAGAGAGAGAGGAGAGAGAGAGAGGTTAGGCCTTAACACCATATGAACATCGATATACGATAAAAGATAAAATTTTAACACGAGTAAACGTTGTGTGGTGAATATGATATAAATATGAGGTTAGGCTATAAGGGCATAGGGGGGCGGGTAATGTATAAATTATAGAGTAAAGAAGGGGGGTATTGGTTAGATATATTAAGATAGGTTATATACATACTATGTTAGAGACTATTTTTACATAGATGTAATTACTATACAATAAAAATATATATGTATATAATAGATGTAGGGTAAAAATGGTGATTAAAGATTTTTATATGTTTGATACTAGTCATGAACAAATACTGGGGTGACAAACAAAAAATAAGAAAAGGAAGTCGTATATATGATATACGGCCAAAGTAGGGGTTCTGATACGAACGGAACAGAAGGGGGAGAGCGTTTTCACAATTAGTCCGTAGTGAGGAGAGCGGAGAAAGGTGTGTCTGTTAGAGTGTATGTGATGTGATAGATGTGTGGTCGCGAGGGGGCTTCGTGTGGAGACTGCGCTCTGTACGTCGGTGGGAAATAGCCGGGTTCTCTTTACCGTGTCCGTTTCCCGAGGCGGGACCCCGAGTCTGTCCATTTGAGTGTTACTGTGTGTGTGAGTTAGTATAAAAAGATTATTTTTTGAAATAAATGATATACTAAAGGTAGACCGCCCGATGGAAAGGTAAGTCGAGGTCTCTGTAGGCTTTACGGGGAACGAGAGGATATTATGGATGGATGAATGTGCGGGGTTCGTACGCGGCACCTCGCTGACTGGGTATGGTGAAAACGTTACCCTTCTGTCCCCAGATCGGCTCGAGACCCTATTGGGATTCCGGTGTAAATATAGATATATATATTATATTATATATATAATAAAAGTATGTATTAATATATATATATATATTAAGGACTGTAATCTATCTTTAATATTGATAGTATTAGATTAATATATTACTATAATAAGATAATATAATTATAGTTAGTATAGTTAGTGTAGAAGCGAGGTGGGAGACCCAGTCCTATATATTTATATATCTATTTATATAATCGATTAAGTGATATAAGTCATGAGTGTCAGCCAAAAAGTATCGTAACGCGCGAGGCAATCTATTTATCGTTTTTATGACGTATAATAATAATAATACCGTAGGTACTTGCTAGTGGATATGTCTGATAATGTAAAGGACAATATTATATTTATAATACGTAAAACTATAAACTATTATAATAGTGTATAATAGTAATATATTATATAAATAATGCATCATTTATAATTATAATATAAAGAATTAATGTTATTATATAAATAAAATAAATATACCGGAATTGATTATAAGTATATACTGCTCCTGTTTTGATCCACCATAGATAGTAAGCTATAAATAGGGGTAAATTATAATATTATGATATAATATATATATTGTTAGTAGTAATTCACACAATCCTGTAGTATAGAAATTAATATATATTTATTCTTTTTAAATTAAGTAAAAAAATGTTGTCGACTTTTTATTATTTTAGTATTATATTATTTTAATTTAAATAATTTTTTAATTTATTTATCGGTACATAAGAGTTTATACTATATGGGTAATTTTTAAAATAAATTACGATTTTGGATTAAAGAAGTTAAAACAATTGATATATCAGATGATATATATGAATGAATGTCAATGGATATCGAGTAGGTTGAAAACGCTATTCGACGGCGATCATTCTTATTTACGCTGACACGAGACGAAAAAAAAAATAGTCATAAAAGTTATAACGATTTTCGGGTAGCGTTTATTTTATTGTACATAGTTATTTATTATAAAGAGTAAATCTATTTATGAGTATACTAAGTAAAAAGACTTCTAAGAATTTTTGAAAGATACTCATTTTTTTGTAAATTATAAAAGATTGTGATAGGTGGGTGTATATGTGATATTAGGTGAGAATTTCGTTGTGGTGTGTGTGTATATGTGTGTATGTGTATATGTGCTTGTGAAATGTAAAGTAATGTATATACTATAGTAAATAATTATATGTTATAGGATGTATAATAATCATATTAATAGAATGTATACATTACTATTTAAGCTAACTATGTACAATACATCATAAACGATACGTAATACGTATCAATACTATACTAATAATAAGGTGGGGATTGCTATTATATCAAATTACCGATTAAATATATTTATATATTGTTTAGGGAGAAAAAAAATGTTTTTTACCAACACTTTCTAAAAAGGTAACTTAAATTTTTTTTTTTTAAACAGTTTGAATTAGACATGTAATGAAATTGTGAAAAATGTAGAGCATCAAACTTTGTGTTTATTTTAAATAGCCTCTGATAAAATACAAAAACAAATAATGAAATGAAGTGAAAACTCTATTAGGAAAATTTCTGATAAGTGAGAGCGAGTCTTATGGCTTTAATGCATCTAAACAAACATGTGATAAAATAGCCAAAATTAGCTTGGAAGAATGCTATCTTAGTTGATTACCAAAAAGTTATGATGTTAGAGAATACTAACAAAGTCCACATGATCTTAAACGAAAGCTTGTACTTGGTGCTACCTAATATTTTTGATAAGTTGAATTTCCTATGTAAACTGCAAACTGGTAGTGGTACAAACTCTTGATGTTAGTTGCCTCTTGATGTAGCATTCAGCAGTTAGTCTTCCAACTCTCATCTTTGAGGTGGTGTGTTCCTGAGTTTTGGTTGTTTTCTTGGCATCTTTTTTTTTTGGCATTTTACAAGTAAAATATAATTTGCATTAAACCTTGCTACAAGCTCAACAAAACCAGCAAAACCCACCAGATGGTAAAGGATGCTTTTGGTGAGCAGCATTAAGCAAAGTAAGAACATTTGTGGGGTTTCAAAGATTTCTGATAATCTGTGGAAGATTACAAACATTTTGATTGATTGTCATCATGCACAACCCTAGAAATGATCATGCAAGTGTGTGACATTATCCTTGCAGCCTATCAATACTGTTTGTAATCATGTTGAGCTGTCATACTGGATGTGTCAACAGTTTCTATTGGATTAAATGACCATGAGACAAATTGTATCAGTGTTCTTCTTCTCTTGATCAATGACTAGTGAGGACATCAGGTTTAGAGGTGTGAAATGGGCTGCAAGAAACTTCAAATTGATTTCAACCTCCTGTTGAGGCTCATAACTGGCAATCATGGGTGTACTGTTGATACTGAAACCAAATAGCAATCTTCACATTTCAAATAGCCAACCACTTTTGACCAGAAAAACATGAACAAAGTTCACAGCCACATCAAGTTATCACTGATACTGTGTTTTGATATTTGAGGAATTGTGCATAAGTAGTTTCTTTCATATAGTCACTGTTAACAAAAGATTTACTGCAATGTTTTAAGTTCACAGGAAAAATGTTAAGCGCAAATGGCCTGAGATGTGGAAGAAAAGAGACTGCTGCACCATAACAATGCACCAGCTCACATACCTCTCAATGTGAGCAACTTCTTGTCAAAAAACATGAGTACTATGTCCCATCCAACTGCCTCACCTGAACTGACATCTGCAATTTCTACCTGTTCCAAATTGATGTTCATGTTAAAAATTAAAATGGTGTGGATGATCCAAGCAAAGTTACAACAGGTGATGAAGACCTTACAGATAGCAGACTTTTTAGTGCTTACAGAAATGAATCATCAGTGTGAAAACTCAAGATAACTGAAAAATTAGGACAAAAGTATTCATGTTTTTACATGCAAATTATGAAATATTTTGGATAGCATCTCGCATATAGCAGTGGAATGGATACCTTACATTTTAGACCAAGAATGGACATGTCCAAACAAATTGCAAGATGTATGCCAAATATAAATAAGCAAAGAACAGAAATGTGTTTATATTCAATTTTTAAGAACAAAAAAAAAAAAAAAAAAAAGTACCATTGTTGAAAAGGAATTCTTTTTCATTTTGTGACAGCTGATGATTTATTACTACACTCGAGTCAAAGCAATATTCTAATTTATGGGTTAAAGGTCGATAAGTACCAAAGGATGACTTAGGCCAAAAAGGGAAATGTCTGTTATTTGAGATACAAAAGGCATATTTTATAGAGTTCCTTAAGAGAGCGCAATATTAAATAGGGATTGTCAACCAGATTGATTTTCTCTGTAAACAGAATTTTTAGTTATAAATTTTTTCCTAAACCCAACTACCCTAATTATAAAATTTTGGTAATTTTGCAAATTTTGAAAAAGTTAAATTATTTTATGAAGTAGCTAATGCTTGAATTTCAATAATGTTTTTTTTTTTCATTTGCTTTTGACTTGTTTGCTTTGTTTCACATTTAACCTAAGATTTTTTATTTTTATTTTTTGCAGAGTTTAGTGCTAGAGGTGGTGGCTTCAGATCTCCTGGTGGATTTGGTGGTCGAGGAGGAGATCGTGGATCTAGAGGTGGGGGATTTAGAGGAGGGTCAGGTGGTGGTGGGTTTAGAGGAGGGTCAGGAGGTGGTGGGTTTAGAGGAGGAAGAGGTGGTGGAGGACGAGGGGGAGGAAGAGGACGAGGAGGTGGAAGAGGACGAGGAGGTGGATTTGGAGGTGGAAAATCTGTTATGGTGGTACCTCATAGACATCCAGGAGTTTTTATTGCCAAAGGGAAAGAAGATGTATTATGTACACTTAACATGGTTTCAGGGGAGAGCGTTTATGGAGAAAAAAGAATTTCAGTTCAGGTGAGTGTCCATTTGTTTTGTTTTTTTAATTAAAAAAAATATTTGGTATATTTAACTTCCATTTAAACATTTTATTATTATTGTTAATCAGCCTCCCCACAGATTGGGATTGGGGTGGGCAAACTTGCACTGGAAACAAAAGTTAAGTAGAAGAATATGACCTAAGTCAACCAAACCAAGAAAATCCTCACCCCACACATAACATCCCCTCACGCACTATTAAGTGCTGGCCTGTCACAGCTAAAATTCACCCTAAAGCTTAGCCCACTATGACAGACTCCCACTGTGGTATCTCATCAGTGTCTGGGTTCATACCCTGGGCCAGGCCCACAAATATGCCACTCTTATTATGCACTATTTCTCTCATTTAACCAAATTCACATTACTTTCCTTCAGACAATTCACTTTTCTTCAGTCTCCCAGCTGGTTGATTCTCAACACTCCCATCACTATACAACTACTTAACTAATCGACTACCATCCATTCTTTCTAAATAACCAAACCACTTTAATACACTCATTTATTCTCTCATTTACTCCTTTCATCACACCACATAACTCCCTAATGTGGTCATTCTTCATTTTATAAAGTCTTCTCACACTTAATAAGCCCATAAGATTATCTATCTGAACCCTAGATCTATACCTCTTATTTCACATCATGCAGAATCATAGCGCACTCAAGACTTAACACCTTTGCATTCACCAAAGATTTAATCTCACCATCCACCTTCCTACCCACTCACTACTTTCCTACTATACTCAGCAGCATCCATTCCTTTTTCATCCTACATATAGCCTCAATATTTAAACTGATACTTGTTCCAGTTGCTCACCAACCAACATTATTTCACACTGTGGACTCTTCTCACCCAACACCATCACATTACTCTTATCTACATTAACTTTCAAAAACCCCTCCTTTTAAGCACCTTGCCAAACCTCTCTCTACCAATATTCTCAAACAAACTTTCTTCAGATTCAAAACACAAAACCAAATCTACCTACAATAAGCAAGGCACCATCCACTCTACCATTCTACATCAGTCAAACCCTTTCCCCCTGCCACCCCTACCTTAAATTTTTCATCACCCCATCTATATACAAATTAAAAAGCCATTGGAGACATAATACATCCCTGCCTCACTGCTATTAATATTAAACTATCCACTTTCCACTCCATTTATTCTTACACACACTTCATTATAAACATACATACTTTTAATTCCATTCAAAAGCCTACCATCAACACAACATATCACTAACTCTTGCAAGAGGTTCCCTATTAGTTCTATCATAAAGCCTAAATAAAGTTTCCTTCCTCTCGCATTATCTCACTCATTTGCTTCAATGTATAAATTTGATCTACACATCCTCTACTACTACTTCTAATAAGGCGCCTTGTTCTTCAACAATTAACCTCTCAGTCACTCGAGAGACAATTCAATCAAAATTTCATCATATATCTTCCCTACAACATTCTATAAACTAACTCTTCTATAATTTCTACAGTTCTTCTTATCACCCCTACGGTACTATCACTGCTCTCCTTCAGTCCTCCTGAACTTCACATTCCACCAACGCTTTGTTACACTTTTATATCCAGTCAATCACAATCTCACTTACATTCTTGATCATTTCACTATTAATTCCATCTATAACTGCTGATTTACCATTCTTCAACTTTCTCACTTTTTTATTACCTCATCTCTAAAATATTTACCTCTTCTTACATCATCAACCCCTACACATTCATTATCACCTCTTCATCATTGCCAGTGATATGCAGATTTTCGAAATACTCCCTCCACACACGCTCTTCATGTCCATCTCACCAGTCACGAAATCATCATCTTTATTCATTGTTTTTCCTTACTCTCTTTCATAAATTTATCACTTCCTTAAAGAGAGCTTCCTATTCCATTGTAGGTCCCTCCCTTTTCATCCTTCTTCCAAACTTTATTTGCCACTTTTGCAACTTTTAACTTTTCCTTTATCCTTGCTATATTTCCATACACCTATCTTTCAAAATCTCATTATTGACTTTTAGTACATTCAACCACGCATCTTTTCTACTTTAACTGCTTGCATCACCTCTTCATTCACTATTGACATTCTTACATCCTACATCCACATACTTCCCTTGTTCTACTAACAATCGCTTCCTTTATTTGTGTCCAGTTTGCTCGATTTCATCTTGTTCACATTCAATTGATGACACTTTTCCGGTAGCACTTTCCTTTCCCACTTCCATGGAAACAGCCCCATATTCTCCACACTTTGGAAATCTGCTTGCTTGGCAGATACTGATAACACAACCATCCTGGTTGCTCTTCCAACGACTAACGAAGTCCACACAATAATATTGACTTGGTTGAACTCGACTTACTTCGCATTTGAAGACTCCCTCTCCCTCCCCCCAAAAAAATACCCCCGTTGAACAACCAAAATCTCTGTTCCCTAGGATTTATTGCTCCTCACCGGGACCCATGTCTCAGCCTTTCCTCCTAATCCATATCCACCCCCATTAATTATCCCTAGCCACATAGAGATAATTGTCTCAAAAAGACTATCCTCATAACATTCGTAACAATATAGCATGGCCACCTTACTTCAAGTGGAATTGCCGTGGCTACCACTATAATTTTGAAGAACCTGTTCAACTAATTAACATATACACACCAAAGTGCATGTTTGCAGGAACTTCACTATGTTATTGCGACTTCTTCCAACTGTCAGAATACAATCGTCGTTAACTTCTATAGAAAAAGGTGACAATGATAGAGAAGGTGCAGGAATTCTCATTCATAAGTCTATCCCCTATTCTTCGGTCCCTCTGCAAACTAGACTTCATGCAGTGGCAGCACGTATCCATTTGTCCATTGATCTCAGTCTGTTCAATCTACTTAGTTCCCAGTAGTGAGTTTACTAAGGACTTATCCGACCTTTTTAAGCAGCTCCCCACTCCGGTTGTTGTATGGGGAGACTAATCCTTGTCATCTCTTATTGGGCAACTCTTGTCACTTCTAAGTCAAAGATCCTTTTTGATCTCCTAACCCCCTTTTCCCTGGTATGCCTTAACACAGGACTTCCTACGTATGAACGTTAGATTCACACACTTTTTCCTGTATTGATATTTCCTTTTGTCCCATTCTCTTATGGATTGCTTATACGGCAGTGACCATTAAACAATAGCCTTAAATGAACTTTACTAGCGCAATATTGAAACTGAATTCCATGTTCCATTGTGACCGAGCGGAGTGGGCTCCTTTTTATCAGGCTACAGGTATCCCACTCTCTTCTTTCAATAGGTGGTTTCCGACTGTTGATAATACCTTTAACTTCTTCCAGCAAGCTATCATCACAGCAGCAGAAGCTTTGCATCCCGCCGATCTTCCGCGGTAGGCGTTCGCCAACCTCTTGTGGTTCCAGAGTTCGCACAAACTAACGAGAAAAAAACTCTACAGGCAATAGCAAAAACCCGCACCACCTCAAACATGGTTATTTTTAAAAGCTGCTGCGGCGGATCTCGTCGAATTAATCGCCGAACACGTAAACAATACTTTCTAACTTATGCTTCGACTGTCAATCCATAAATCCCCTTTCTTTCTTGTGGAAAGTTGCACAGAAAATATTTGTCGCTCCAACAATTCTTACCTACGGTCTTCCGACGGGCCGATGTAACCGATTGATCTCGCTTCCAGCAGCTGTTGCAGATGCATTTAACGTAGCTAGTTTTGTTAGCCTACCGAGCTCTTTTAGCTACTCTGAAAGCTTTCTAATAACAAATTGAGAATTAACACGTGCACCGCCGGATTATTAAGACAGCTAAACGGGAATCAGTACGTACTACCGTCTTTTTACACTTAGCGGAGGTACTCAGAACGATGCACTGCGAATACAGACGGCTGCCCTTATGCCATACAACGATTTTCGTACATAATGCTCTGTCATATTTCTACCTCTCATGCAATCTGCGTTTTTGCTGGATTGAATCCTCTTTTCCATCTATTTTGACTACACGCTTTGTAATCCCTCATATGCCAAACCTGGCAAAGATCGAAGTTGGCGGACAACACAAGACCCAATTATATGCCAAGCCTGTCATACTTGTTAAGTTAATGGAGAAAATGGTTTCAGGCTGCTTTCTCCCTGTTCAGGAGAGTCGCCAAGCTTTTTCAGACTTCCAGTTTGGTTCCCGCAAAACTTTCGTTTTGCACCGCGGATCCATTGGTTAAACTGAACCGATGGACATCGGAAGCCTCTCAACTGTTTGGGATGGTTCTTTGGTGTTCTTTTTTGTTTTTTTTTTTTTTTAAACCTTGAAAACTTATGACAACGTGGAGAACTGGGGTTCTCCTTTAAGTCCATTCGCTCGGTTTCCTAGGACAGCTCCCTTTATTTTTTTAAATGCCTTTTGTCAGACAGATCTATCCAGGTTCGGTGGTGTTCTTTTCTATCACGCCAATTTACTCTGGATGAAGGCGTTCCGCAGGGCAGTGATCTAAGTGTATTACTATTTGCTGTCGGATTCAATGACAAGATGACCTTGCTCTATTTACAGTGCACTTTAAACTAGCTATTGAGAATATTTCACTCAATGGGGAACCCCTTGCTATCCATTTTCTTACCCACAAAACTCATCAGCGTATAGCTTCTGTGTTTTTAGAAAAAAGGGGAATCTAAGAACCTGCCACCTTCCTTCCGTGAACATAACCTTATATGATTCGCCCATTTTCTGTAACTTCACAAGACAAATTTCTAGGACTCATTTTAGATGATTACTTAAGATACGCACCACACATTAAACTCCTGAAAACGACTTATCATCGCGTGCTTAACCTATTTACGGTCACCTCGCCTCAAAACTTGGGGTTCCTGATCGCAAGTCCCTTTCACGTTTCTATGACTGTGTAGTATATGGTCAAGCCTACCCAACTCTACTACTACTACTGTTAGATCCCATCCAATATATAGGCGATCGTGTATTCCACTGTAGTTGGAGCCATTCCAATGGTCGTAGACCCCTTGATTATTAGCCTGTGAGAGGTACTCCGTGTGTGATCTTTCGAAGGGAATAAATCAGTAATCTCACCATCATGTGACACAAGTCATCTTTTCTTTCAACCACAATACCGTCTGCTCTGACACCGATTCTGCGGAGATACCTCGGAAACCTCCTTACTGGCCATTTGCAAACACGGTTATAACATTCCTTAACTTACTCAATTCCGTAATTGAATATTCTTCATAATAAATAAACTACGCACCATCGCCTGGCTGACATCTCTCCAAATCTAACCACCCCGCTCCCTTGTTAAAGGCATCATTCTTAGCTCATTTCTCAGTTCACGGTGGATATACTCGTGTTTGCTGACGGATCTAAAACAGGGGACTGTGTGGGTGCGTCTGCTGTATTCCCTGACCGCAACCTCTCTCATACCCTCCTCTCTCATGCTTCAAAGTTTACGGCAGAATTAATTTCTATAAAGATTGCCTCTCGAATTTTATTCCTTAACCAAGACCACTCTTATGTCATTTATTCAGATTCGCTCAGCCCCTATTCTAAAAACACACTGGTATCCTCTGTAGGTTCAACAATTTCTTCGGCCGCTCCACTTTCCCCAAGAAACAAACTACACTATGTTGGATACCATCTCACGTAGAGGGGTAACTGACAATAAAATCGTGGACAGAGAGGCCAGAATGGACGACGCCTCTTTTCAGAGCTGTTCTAGGTATCTTCTGGATGCCATTTGACAAGGTTGCCTCTCATCAACTGATTATTACCCTGCTCTCCGACAAGGCTACCGGTGCTTATGGTCAGGAATGTGCGATGTTGATCGCAAGGGTGAAACTAGTGTAGAAGACCCGAACATTAGGTGAGTGGTCTGTCCTCACGACTGAAGAAGGTTGCACGAGATCTATACTGTTGCCTCTGAGTTGGCATACCACACACTCACCAGCTCACTTAATGTCACAGGATCCCCTCCCATTTTTGCCATACCCTGCAATCTGTTTACCATATCTTCATTGATCGTCTTCAACTGTCCCCATTCTCTGTTGTCATTTTCCTACTCTATGGTCCATATTACCTTCTAAAAGATTATCCCTTATCTTTTCTGAATCCTCCCACTTTGATAGTAACTATCTTCTTTGTGTCCAAGAACTAAATGTTCTTAACAAATTATGATTTTTTTATGTAATAATAGGACTACAATAATGTAAGGACATTTTTTTTTACTGAATATTTATTTCACCATCTAAATTTTCTTTTACAACATTTAAAATAAATATGAGCCAGGACTCACCCATGGAGTTGATTATTCAAAGCAGTGTGACTCCGTGCCTGTGGGCCGTAGTGGCTCCTGTACATGAACTCAAAAAAGACAGATATTAATTATATTAGTTATAGTATCTATAATATATATATATCATAATATTATATATATATATAGAATATATACGTATATATATATATATACTATATTAGTATATATATATTATAGTCTTATATTAGTCTAAGGGATTGGACGGGGCAGTAATAGTACCCTTATATAAGGCGAATTAGAAAAGGGGGGAACTGTAGAAATTATTTATTTGAGTTTGTCAGGGAAGAATATATTGCTGTATTTTTAGTTGAAAGACGTGCTGGCGTCGATGACTGACAGTAACTGGAATTATGGTGATGAAGAACAAGGTGCGTTTAGGAAGTGTAGAGGATGTGTGGATAAATCTTTACATTGAAACAGATGAGGGAGAAGAATAAATGTATTTAGGTTCATAATATTTTCAACAGGCGTATGAGTAGGATAGATAGGGAAGCTCTCTGTGGCAGTTGTTAGTAATATATGTTTGTTGGTGGTAGGCTTCTGAATGAATCAAAAGTTTGACTATGCGCATAGTTGCAGCGTGTTATGTAAGAATGTAATGGTTGTCAAAAAGTGATTGGCTTTAATATTAATTAATAGCCGGAGTGAGGCACGGATGTGTACTGTATTTTGTTATTCAATTCCTGATATCTTGGTATAACACCGAGGGGGTTATGAAGGGATTAATAAGGGGGGTGGCAGGAAATCGTGTTAGAATGATGGAGAATGGAGGTGATTGAAGGGTGCCCTACCTATTATATGCGGATGATTTGTTTGTGTGTGTGTGAATCTGAAGAGAGTTGAAGAGGAATTGGTAGAGAGTGTTTGCAGTGTGTAAAAGACAGGGGTATTAAAGTAAACGTACGATACAGATAAGGTTATGGTTGTGAAGTGAGGACAGTCCTCGGTGTGAATTATGTTAAATGGGTGAGCAGCTGGAAAACAAGTGTCTGAGCTTAAAAATATTATAGGAGTATGTTATATGTTGGTGTATTGAAATGGAACGGTATGATGCAGAGTGTAGTAGGAAGTTCCTGTGAATGGCAGAAAGGTGGCTGGTGCAGATTAAATCCTTGGTTGGATTAAAGGAACAGGTTTTTGGTGGCGCATAGGGTCTTACATGTGACTGGTATGTTGTTACCTGTGATTAATGTATATAGTAATGAGACTATGGTCTGGAATAGGAGTATAGATCTAAAGTTCAGTGTGTTTAGATGGACACTTAGGGGCGTGTTTAGGTGTGAAAAGAATGAAAAAATGAGGAATGAACGATTAGAGAGTTGTGGTTTTGAAGAAGGAGGCAATATGAGAGAACTAAATGAAAGTATCGTTGAGATGTTTGGTCATGTGAGAAGGTCATGAGTTATAGCATCGGTTGGTTCAAGCGTATGTATGAGTGGCAAGTTTTTTTTTTTGTGGGGGGGTTTTGGATTTTAAATGAAGAAACCGGGAATCGACCGGTTGGGAGATGAAGAAAAAGTGGATTAAGGGCAGAAAAGAAATGTCTGGAAGAGAGAAATGTGAGTTTGGCAGAGGCAAGATAAAGGCGCATAATAGGAGTGAATGGCGGGGTTTTGTGTAGGGGTCCTAGGATTTATGGTTCTTGTGGCCCACCTTGCCAGGGTATGAATCCTCACCTGACGATATGCCATAGTGCAGGTCCGTCGCGGTCCGTGAAGCCGTAGGGTGGATTTTCTGACTGCGACGAGTTCTCTACTAATAGGTTAGGGTGCGGTTAAGGCTGGCTTTGCTTTTCGACTTGTGTCATATTCTTCTACTACTTCTCTTTTCCGATGCATGTCACGCACCTTACCCCCAGTCTTGGGAAAAAAAAGGAAGATGATAATGATGTTATATATTTTTTTTTTCAGGACGGGAATGATAAAATTGAATATAGAGTATGGAACCCATTTAGATCAAAACTAGCAGCAGCGATTCTTGGTGGCGTTGGAAACATTCACATGAATCCTGGTTCAAAGGTACTTTACCTTGGAGCAGCTAATGGAACTACAGTTTCACATGTTTCCGATATTGTTGGGCCGGTAAGCAGACGCCGCTTGATTTCTATTGCGATAATTTAGAAATGGTGTCCATTGTACATCTGATTTTTAGGTGGTTATATAAACCAGATAGTTTAGGTTTATGCATACTGAGTATCTTTAAAAATTGTGAAGCTAAATAAATATTGATATTGTAATATTGATTTATTATGTAGTTTGTGTTGCTCTTTTATAAACTATTGAAATTATTGTAAGACTGAATGCATAATTTAGATATTTTCAAATTTATTATTTTTTTTATTTCTTTATTATTGCAGGAAGGTATTGTTTATGCGGTAGAATTTTCAAATCGATCTGGTCGTGATTTAGTGAACATGGCGAAAAAACGAACAAATGTTGTTCCTATCGTTGAGGATGCTCGACATCCACACAAATACAGGATGATTGTTAGCATGGTTGATTGCATATTTGCTGATGTGGCTCAGCCAGATCAAGCGAGAATAGTTGCTCTTAATGCGCAGTACTTTCTTAAAATCGGAGGACATTATGTAATATCAATTAAAGCCAACTGTATCGATTCTACAGCTCCAGCAGATGCAGTTTTTGAAGGTGAAACCAATAAATTGAAAGCTGATCGGTTAAAACCGAAAGAACAAATAACACTAGAGCCTTATGAAAGAGATCATGCTGTTGTTGTAGGTGTTTTTAGAGAGGCTAAAATTAGTTCTTAACTAGCCTTAACTAATTTTATCATACGTTGCCCTGAAAGATATAGCCCTATGTCCATATGGTGTTAACTTTAATGAATATGAATTGTCTGTTTTTCCACGTTCAAGATAGTAAGCTCCGCATTAATTTATTTTTATTATTAGTCCGACTTATGTTTCGGGACGTAGATAATTCCTCCAGCATACTGAATATATTTAGTTCACTCTTACTTTACTTCGTATCACCTCTAAGCATTGTGAGAAGGAACAATATTAATGCGTATCTTTCTAGGAGCTTAAAAATGTTGTACAATGTTACATTATGATTTATTTTAAACTATTATTAGTTTTAAGTTTTTTTGTACAGATATTATAAATGATTATATATTTAATTATAATTAAAGCCGAAATGTTTATTACTTTCACATATATAATTTATTTGTAGTCACAGAACCCTTAATTGAAGTATTTGCAACCTACTTCAGAAGGTTCTTTAATATATTTAGAAGAAATTTTAATGTTTTTACTGTCTAATTGGACTGTGAAACATGGTTAAGGACAGGGTCCAATTATTGCCCCCGGGCTGAGCCCAATTTTCCTTCCCCTTCAAATGGACAAAATTCTTAATTTTCAGCGGATTTTGACAAAAACACCAAATTGCAGCTTTTTCTGACGTCTAAAACGTCGTTTTCGAGAGTTTTTCTGTGTCCAGTCATAGTTTTAGTATTTTCAGTTTTTGAAAACCTCTGTTTTTGACATTTGTCGATACTCCTACAATTTTTTTGAAATGACTTCAAACTTGGACTATTATGTAAATTATTTAGGAGCGGAATTTTGATATTTGACCCCCTATCTGAGCAATGGTCGATTTTCAAAACCTACTATTTTTGGGTTTTTAAATTGAAAAATTGGGTTATTTTTTTCTTCTGTTTATCCGATCTCCATGAAATTTTCAGTACATTTGTAGTCGGGGTAGATACACATTTTTTATTTCGATCAATTTTTTGTATATGCAGTAATTTTGAAATTTTTCTTTGAACAAATTTTTTTTAAAATGAAAATTTAAAAAAAAAAAAAGTTTTTTAGCATAAAAAAATTATGCAAGTAAAAAAGATTTAGGTCGCCCGATTTTATGTGCCCTGAAAATTTGATATAGATAGGATGTGGAGGAAAAAAAAATTTCAATATTTCATTTTTTCGAAAAACAATTTAAGTTTGATACCAAGTTCAGAACATCAGATTATTCCAGACTTTCGTGGGCGCAAGAAGCTCTTTGAGAAACTGTGATATTTGTATGTTAAAAAAATATACTGTGGTATGGAGGTTCACTATTACGCTAACCTCCGTACCATACCTTGCTGTAAACTAAATTGATTGCTGAAAATATTTTAAGTTAATTTTTAATGTATCGTCAATCTTTTTTTGAAGAGTAGGTGAAATATCGATTAATTTTTTGTCCTTAACATCATCAACATTTTCAGGGTATGTATAGTCGGGCGAGATACATCTTTTTTGCTTACATAATATTTTATGTATACTCAACAAATTTTTTTTTAAAATTTGTTCAAAGCACAAAACCATGATCTAAATAAAAAATGAAAATTTTATCCTGATCGCTTACCAGAAAAAAAAATATCGCAATTTTCATTTTCCCCCCCCCCCACAAAAAAAAAAACATGAATCAAAAAAATAAACTTTAGGCAGTTCTTGAAAATTCGTCATTGCTGGGGACCTGGGTCCACAATCAAAGTAATCCTAATTGCGCTTACATTTTGTGGCGGTAGATGGACCCATCTATGTATAGTTCATATTTGAAGTCATTTAGAAAAAAAAAATTTATTTTGAATCGAGATTTCAGAAAATGGAAATACAAAACAAATAATTACAGACACAGAAAAGACTAGAAAACGACCTTTTAGAGGTCGGGAAAGCTAGTTTTTTTTTTCAAAATTGACTGAAAATTAAGCATTTTATGTCCATATTAAGGTAGGGGGCTAAAATGGGGTGCTGCTGCTATCATCCATCCTTTCCATATGACCAAACCATTTCGATTCACTCGTTTATTCTCTCGTTTACGCCTTCACACCACACAATTCTGCAATACCGTAATTCTTCATTTTTATCAATTCTCGCACCTAACGCTCTTAAGATTATCCACCTGAACAGATTGTACCTTAAGTTTATTCCTCTTATTCCATACCAAATTTTCACTGCTATACATTAAAATTGGTAAAAATACCCTAGTGCACTCAAGACTTAGTCCCTTTGCATTCACCAAGAATTTTTATTTGCACCTGCCACCTTCCTACCATTCACAACTTGCCTACTACACTGCTTCATCCAACATATAACCTAAATATTTAAACTCAGAAACTTATTCCAATTGCTTACCATCCAACATGACTTTACACCGCTGACTATCTTCATTAACTACTATAACCTTACTCTTATCTACATTTACTTTCAAGCCCTCCATTACACACCCTGCCAAACCCCTCTACTTTCTTCAGATTTTTTCGAAATGAAAGTGATGTTGGTAAAGGTTAACATAAAAATATGCCTCTTCATAAAGAAACCCTTTTACACTTTAAAAAAATCATTTGATTCATTTAAGATACATCAGTCTTTTGGGTTTCTCAAGAATGCAATTCTCACTGAAAGGAATCTTTTGGGCATCGCTGCGACAAAAAAAGAAAGATTCCAATCGACACACTAGATGCGATGAAGATTAAGGATAAATGGGACTGTGGAGAGTGAGACTATGTGGTAAACAAAATAACTCATTACGAGAACATTCTGATGCAAGGACAATATCTCATAACACCTGTTCAAAAATGATGACAATGTCCATATCCTTAGAGGTATCGAGCCAACAGGGGTCATCTCCTACTCGGAACAATTTCAGCATAGTGCAAAGAACTCTACGTATACAAGTCCAAGAATTCATTAATTGTTTTTTTTTATTGCCTTATTCAAACAAAAAGATTATGGAACAGGTTCGTCAGAGCTGTTTCTACGCAGCTTTAGCTGACGAAACCACATATATCCTAAGTGGAACAGTTTCATTATGCCTCAGATATATTACAAAAACCAAGCCTTTCGCTATTACGACTTTCATTTGTGACTGTTTACGACGTCACTGGTTAAGGCTTAGCGAGAGTGCTATAGGAAAAGCTCGGTGGCTCGATTTAGACAATCTGAGACGCAAGGGCTATGATGGAGTCTCGTGTATGAGAGGTCAATTCAGGGGTATCCAAGCTATTTTGAAGAAATCTTTATTCCAAAGCAATGTACACTCCCTGTGCAAGCCATTGCTTAAATTTGTGCATCTCTTATAATTTAAGATTCAGGCTGCAAGAATTGCGATGGGTATAATATATCGGACTTGCACATTTTTTTCGAACCGGTGAGTTTTCTTTCTTTTACAGAATGTTACTACTCACGAGCAGGGCCCTATTCAAGGAGGGAACTAAATATTAATAAAATAATATTTAGAGATATTTCAGACTCCTTTATTAGTCTTTGTAAAGCTGACCTCCGTTTTAGAGCAAAAAATTAAAGAATTGAAACAAGATGGTGAGAATACGAGAATGAAAATGCTCTGTGAAACTAGATGGTGCGGTAGGCATGAATAAGCTGTGCTACTTTTTAAAGAAATGTCATGCCGATAATAACTCTAGAGCATGTCAGTCAATTGTCAGGTGAACACTCAAAAGAGCATTATTAATTTTAAATATCAGGAAAGCCATCCCTCATTTCAGCAACCCCACTATGCCCACAGTCGACTTACTCTCCCAGAACAACCTTAACGTTCTAAAAAACGAGTTAAACCTTAAACAATCAATAGCCCGAAGGGCAAACACTAACTTTAATTACAAAATGCCATTAACTGAAATAAATAAAATATATAAACGATGAAAACCAAAGCATAAAAAAATACATGCAAACCACAGCCTAATGAGATGATTCCACCAGCAATGCAACCCATCACACAAAACGACCTAAAAAAAATACAATCCAAACGAATTCGCCGAAAACTTGCTCCCAAGTATAAACGTACTGTTGAAAATTCCTGATGTACTTCCTTTTTCAGCAGCTTTTCGAAAATGAAATTAGCTAAAACGTATTTGAGGAACAAAACTAGTGAAAATAGGCTGAATGAACTTGCTTTACCCTTTATTCATAAAGATTTGGCTTTAGATATCACCAGCGATTAAGTCATCGCATTTTGCTGAATATGAAAATGCATGACAGAAAAAACTGACCTATACTAACTAACAGAGCAAATACTAATAAAAATTACTCGCCCTTCTTTCTTGATCCCAGCACCTCAATAATTTAACAGAATCTTCCTTGATACAATTAGTTTCTATAAATTTTGTAACTACAAAACTTAATCGTAACTTAAAATTACTGAATCTAATGCCCAGAGTTATTAACCTTCTTGCTCTACTAACACCATTATCTTTTTCTCTCCTCCAATCATTCCTACCTTCAGATCCTCTTTCATCGCAATCTGCCCATGAATGATATATCGACCTGCATATATCACATTTCTTAACATAACCATATCTATTCCTTCTGTTCATCTTTCTTTCATTGTCAATCCCCTCTCTACTTACTATTAACATCATCATGTCTTTTACTCATCCACCAATTACTCCTTTCATCGTTTCTCTCTTCCAAACGATATACTCCGTTTTTCTCTTGCCCTTCATCATTCATCACTCTCCCATGTTCTCTTCCAGCCCCAGACACCCCTCTCACCTCATTCAAAATCTGCTTACCTCTCTCCCAGCATTGTCACTCATTCCTCTTATTCTGAAAACTCTCAGGACAATTATAACCAAAATGAAACTTCGATCCACATACTACACATTCCATCACTCTACCAAAATTGTCCCTCTTATTCATCCTCCTCCCATCAACCCATGTTTCTCTTTCTCTACCAAAATTGTTCCTCTTATTCATTCTCCTTCCATCAACCCACGTTTCTCTTTCTTCCACTTATTCCTTTGATTCACCATCCAACCACTACTCTCCTCATACTTCTTACCCAGTCCTTCACACACATTCACCAGCGCATTCCTGAACGCTTTAAATTCCCACTCTCCTTTACCACAATACGCCAACACCATTTGCCGTTTATTACTCCACATTTGCACCCTCTAGCAAATGCGCACACTTCATATCATCACCCAGATCAAACTTACCCACAATTTTACACCTCAACTAATTCATACCTATTCACATATTCCCTCATTGTCTCATCACTTTTTCTCTTTATATAGAAGAAATCTTCTATCTTACCTGTCTTTTTGTTTCTCCTTTGCATACTTTTCAGCCAATCTCAATTATCGCTTCCATCCCTTCTTCCTTTCCTAACTATTCCCACTTAATGTCGCAGACACCTTCAAAAAAGCATGCGCTCCCAGACTCAACAACAACTCACCAGCAGGACTATCACTATCCTATCCACACACCTTGTACCATATATATACTCTTCTTCCACGTCTCATACTCATCTCCATTCACCTCACCGTTAAATGGTGGACAACTCTTCCTCACTTCTCTTATAAACTTTCACCTTATCCACATCATCACTCGTTGCTTTCGATCCTTTCGCCTTTCAAGGCGGCACCTCCTTTTGCACCCTTATCATCACCACCCATGTTAACAAATTTACCGAACAACCTATCTAAAACAACAAATCCCCTATTCCCCACAGAGCGTAACTAAATCCCTCTCCCACCTCAGAGCCTATATAACTACGCTCGATCTGCTACCACTGAGAAAAAACTGACCTATACTAACTAACAGAGCAAATACTAATGAAAACTACTCACCCTTCTTAATTGATTCCAGCACCTCAATAGTTTAATAGAATCTTCCGTGATACAATTAGTTACTATAAATTTTGTAACGAAAAACAATCTTAATCCTAACTTAAAATTACTTAATCTAATGCCCAGAGTTTCCTGGATACGCCTGGCTTAATTGCTTTGAACCCAGCCTGTAACCCCAGTCGACTAGTCCAGACCCCTTTATAGTACTATGCAGGTATGCCTTTTCCTGCCCCCAATTCTACTACCAACCCAAAGGTATACAAAATCCCATCAATTTACTCATACAAGTGCCTGAAAGGCCAAATTTAAATTCCTTCCACTTTCCAATAATTTTCCCCAATATCTTGCAATAGAATAATAAAAGCATGAAAAAACGCAGTAAATTAAAGTCAAACAAACAGATAACATGCGCTTATCCATAAGTAGAAACATTCCAATTGAAGCCATGCAGAATCGAAGAAAATCCACAGCAAGAAACAGCATTCTTCTTAAAACATCACAAACCTAAAAAATACAAACAAAAAAACCGTCAATGACGTTTGCAGATTGTTCTGTAAAGTGTAGTTAAAAATTAAAACTATTTTGTTGATAATTATTGTTTTCCTACTATTCCATACCTACAACAGCATTGAAATCACGTAACCTGTAACAGTTTGGTTAAGAGCCCTAAATTTAAAAGAAAAAGAT
>JABUQX010043273.1:40000-42500 GCA_015478945.1 Trachelipus rathkii
TAAAGCAATAAATCAGTAAATCAGTAAGGCCGGCCCCTAGCACCCCTCTACATCAAGCTATGCCACGTTTTGTTCTATTGACTTACTGCTTTACATCATCTTTAGCCATGTAATAGTATAAAATAACAAATAAGTTCTTCTCTGCTAACATAACAGGTATTTATTAAAATCATCCTAAGTTTTTATTTAAAAATAACAATTAATTCACTTACTTTTATTCATTCGATGTTAACTAAAAATATTTCAAAGTTTTTTAAATAATTCGGGTTTTCTTTATTATTATTATTATTATCTATGTACAATCGGCTTCAGATATTTCCCACCCACCTCTATTTAATCAAATATCGAAACGACTCTCTCCTCTGTAAAATGTTTGAAATAACTACTTAGGTCTAATTTAGGATAATCCTTTTTTGTAACCCGGGGCGATTTAAGCCTAATTCCAGGTCAAAAATATATTTCAAACTGACCTTTTTCTGTAAATGTGGTGGCAATAACTACGTTAGGCCTAAATTTAGGCCTAAATTTAGGATAAGCCTTTTTGAATACGGGCTAATTTAATCCTAATACCAGGTCAAAAGGTAATTCCAGTATAGACAAGAATCATTGTTATTATTATTTTTATAAATATATTTCAAACTGAAACCTGCTGGATCGGTAAGATCCTTTAAGCAGGTAAAAAGGGAATGTTTTCCTTACTTGTGATTGGTCGGGGTAATCCTTATCTCCTATATGACCTCGTATGTGATGGGTCGAGAAATTATTTTATCGTCTTTTTGAAAATTAACTTTGTTCTTTAAACTTTATTTGAGCAGGTGTGTGTTTATTATCTTTTAGACCCAAACCCATTTTAAAATCATAGTCATTTTAGCAGAGCTGTTAAGCGGTGCACAAGTTATCTGTTTTGTATTAAAAGTGTTTTATTTTTACTAAGTGTATATCATACTTTATAATAAATACTTACATTGAGGAATATTTATTAATTACACTAGAATAGATAATAATTAAGTCCCGCTAGTTCATAAGCTAACCACCAGGGCTCAGCATGAGCCCAACCCGCAAAGGCAGCCACCCCGCAACCGCTGGTGCGTCCCGCCGCGTCCCGCCCGCCGCGTGCGCCCGCAGGCGCAATATTTCAGCGTTCCGCCCGCCGCGTGCGCCCTCAGGCGCACATCGGCGGGAATATTGCGCCTGCGGGCTCGACGCGGCGGGCGGGAGCGCCGGAACTATTGCGCTGCGGGCGCAAGCGGCGGGCGGGGACGCGGCGGGACGCACGCGGCGGGCGGGGTTGGCTGCCTTTGCGGTTGGGGCTCATCATGCTGGGCCCTGGTGGTTAGCTTATGAACTTGTGAATTAATTATTATCTATTCTAGTGAAATTTATAATTATTCCTCAATGTAAGTATTTATTATAAATATGATTTACACTTAGTAAAAATAAAACTTTTAATACAAATCAGATAACTTGTGCACCGCTAACAGCTAAAATGACTATGATTTTAAAATGAGTTTGGGTCTAAAAGATAAAAAAACACACCTGCTCAAGATACAAGTTTAAAGAACAAAGTTAATTTCAAAAGACGATAAAATAATTCTCGACGCAATCACGATACGCGGTCCATATAGAGATAAGGATACCCCCGCCAATCACAAGTAAGGAAACATTCCTTTTTACCTGCTTAAAGGATCTTACCGATCAAGCATGTTTCAGTTTTGAAATATATTATAAAATAACAATAATGATTCTTTGTGTATACGGGAATTACCTTGACCTGGTATTAGGATTAAAATAGCCCGTCTACAAAAAAGGTTATCCTAAATTTAGGCATAAATTTAGGCCTAACGTAGTTATTGCACAACATTTACAGAAAAGGGTCAGTTTGAAATATATTTTTGACCTGGAATTAGGCCTTAAATCGCCCCGGGTTACAAAAAGGATCTATCCTAAATTTAGACCTAAAGTAGTTATTTCAACACATTTTACAGAGAGAGGTCAAGTTTCGTATCTGTAAGGAGTGCGGGTTGTTGTGTTTTCTGGTGATGGATTGTCAATGTACATAGATAATAATAATAATAATAAAGAAAACCCGAATTATTTTAAAAAAATTGTAAAATTTTTAATAGATATCGAGTGAAAAATATAAATGTAAGTGAATAATTGTTATTTTTAAAATAAAAACTTAGAATGATTTTAATAAAATACATGTTATGTTACAGAGAAGAACTTTTTTGGTTATTTATATTACTTATTTACATATGGCTAAAAGATGATGTAAAGCAGTAAGTCAATAGAACAAAACGTGCCAAGGTTGATGTAGAGGGGTGCTAGGGGCCGGCCTTACTGATTTACGGATTTATTGCTTTAAGGTACGTAAAAATATATGTTTTTAATAAATTTCATAAATATTTTTAGTAGCAAAAAATTTTAAACTTGATAGTTATAAAATTATAAACAAAAAGTATTACAGTTAATAATAAAATTCTTGTTCAAAGATAATGAT
>JABUQX010043273.1:50000-56046 GCA_015478945.1 Trachelipus rathkii
TAATGTCGTCAATTTATTCGTTGTGACATGTTGAAAAGACATAAACGCAAATACACTTCCAATTATTACAAATTTACCAATAAATGCTCTAGTGAATTATTAAATACACTAACAAATTTTTAGATAAAAAATAATATATTTAATTCAACCCCCTTACACTTCCATAGCAAATTTAGGTTTGTGTGATAAAACCTGTGCGTATTTAGAAATACATATTGCTTTTGTTTATGTAGGACGCTCAGAGCTAAAGTGGGCCAAGCTCAAATCAAAATCGCAGCAAATATTCACTTTGAATTCCTATAATATTTTTGATATAGTAACCTAAATTTCAGTTACTTTAAGATTAAGGTATTGCAAGCAATATCTGTTCAATTTAAAAATTCACTAGTGCCAGGAACTTGATATTAATTTATTTTGACGATCCACTTTAGCTCTGAGTGTCTTATATATATATATTATATATATATTATATATATATATATTTTATAATATTAATTATATAATATAAGATATATATATATATATATTATATTATATATATATATATAATATATATAATATATATATTATAATATATATATATATTATTATATATAGTATTATATATTATATATATATACTATATAATATAATATATATATATATCATTATTATAATTTATATATATTATTATATATATATAATTCTATATATAATAAGGGATGGGATTCAAGTAATTTTTTTCAAGGTTACAAGTCAAGTATCTAGAATTGTTCAAGTACAAGTATAAGTTACTCTAGAATTTAAGTTCAGTCAAGTCAGACAGTAAAGATGGACACCCTGGATATGACTGGGCTCAAGGATTTATGAAACGTAACTATATTAATCTATACTCCATATATATATATATCTATTACTATATATACTATATAATTATATATAATATTATATATATAATATATATATATATATATACTTATATTAATACTAATATAATATTATATAACAATACTTATATACCTATATATACTTGAAATCTTCAATATTACTCACCTATATTTTTTTTTATATTATTATATATATATTACTCTATATTATATACTATATATATATATACTAACCCTATAGCTATAATAGTATATTATAATATAATATATACTACCTATATATCACTACCCACCTACGCCATAACTACTACCCTATATATATCATAATCAATCCCAACACCTATCTTATCAAACACATTATCATCTCAATCATACAACCATCTTATTCTTCCCAAGACTGAAGTTCAAGGGTACGTACATATACCGGAAATAAAAAATGTAAGACACCCTCATCGACCGCCAGTAGAAAAGAAAGCCCAGCCTACCGCCCTTATATACCAATTTAGATGATACTTGTGCATTCAATAAATCACCTGGCTAACATCCGGGACCCACGCATTAGACCTCAACTATGACTCTCGTCAATGTGTGGTTCATTTCCCTTGGCCAGGTGGGTACACTATTATCACAAACCCCATTCATCTGTTATGCCTTCTTATCGGCCTTTGGCAAACTACATTTCTCTCTTCCAGGCATTCTTTTTCTGACTCTTTAGATTTTTTTCTGTTCATCCGGTCGATTCCAACACCTTCCCAGTTATAAATCGTTTAACAGGACCGTCCTGTCATCCTCCTATTACACAATGGACCAACCATTCAAACCGTACTTTCATTTATTCTCTCATATTACCCAATCTTCACACAAAAACTCTCTATACGTTCTATTCCTCAAATTTTATCATTGCTTTATCCACTAACGCACTAAAGGACTTTGTCAATCTGAAAAACATTGTATTATAAGATCTATACTCTTATTCCAGACTCAGTACCCACTACTATAATTACAGAGGTAAACACACTACCTTACAGATGTAAAACCCTGAGCGCAATCCAACAACTTAGTCACTTCATACATCACCAAACGATTTAACTGCAACAGACCACTCTTAGTAGCGTCATATCACAATATTTCCTATACACTCCGCCATCATCGCTCACTTTTATTAACATATATCCTAATATTTAAATTCAGCACTTTTTCCAGCTGCATCAATCTTACACCATACTTTCACACTGAAAGGGTCTAGTCTCCCCTCACAACACTAACTTACTGCTTATCTTACGTTACTTTCAAACCTTTCTTTTCACACCTTACCAAATCTCTTTACCAATCCAACTCTATCTCAGAATTCGCCACACAAATCAAATCATCTCTATAATGTTAGGGAACTCCTCCATCTCATGCCATTTCCTTTCTAACTCAATAATTTCACGGTTGTCACCCATCCCACCCTCCATACCTACTAAATTCTTTCAATATAATCATATACTACTTGGATTGATAAAGGAGACATTACCCATCCTCGTCTACACTCCGCATAATATATTTAAAATATCACTCTTTCCGACTTATTTGTTCATATTACAACGTTACTAATCCGTATAATATCTTTTGATTCTATTCAGAAAGCTCAACCACCGCACCATATCACTAACATCCCTGCCATGAATTCACCTAATATCCTTATACGCCATGTTGCAATCCATAAAATTCACTAAATACAAGTATTTATAATGATTCCATCCATATGTAATCGCAATCCATTCTGTTTCAATGTACACAGATTTGATCACAATCTCTACACTCTTACTAAGCCACTTATTTCTTCCAAATAGTTCTCACTCTCCTACGAACACCTCTTTCGACCACAATATAATATACTCTTACCAGCACACTTAAACACGTCATAAACTAATTACTATAACACATACTCTTACGTTTTAATTTTTCCCCCCTTACTTATACTAATGTTACGAATATTGACGTCCTCTTCTTCTGGACTCTTCACCCAATAAAGTCTTCTCGCTCAAGCTCTATAATACTTCAAAAATATAAGAATTGATCTCAACAAACCAATCTCGCCCTCATATAATAATCATATATATATTATTCTATAGTAAATGATTATATATAAACATAAATATAAATATAATTATTATCATCCTCTACTATTATATATTCTATATAACTGCTAATATAATAATGTTTTGTGATGGATATCTTGAACAGAGGAGATTTAGCAAGAAAATATGGTCGCCAAAGAACGATCTTGTGAGGATGTGATAAACAAGGCTGGGTTTGACAGTAAGACGTAAAAGAAGGGAGTCGGTTGTATTGGTCCTGGCTAGCGGACAGTCTCTGGTGGCAAAGTTAATGTAGCTGAGGATGAGCAAGCTGAGAACCGTGGCACTGGTTTAAATAATTTCGGAAAACTAGAATAATAAATTAATAATAAATATATATATATTATATATAATATAATTAATATTATATAATAAATAATATATATTAGTAATATAATATAAAACTACTAATATATCTCTATTAATAATATATAAACTAGTAATATACTATCTAATATATATTGTCATATGCTTATTATTAGTAGGAATAACTATGCTATAATAATATAATTAATATGTAAACTTTATATATATATATAATGTAATATATATATATAATAATATATAATCTATATATATACTATTATATTATATATTAGTATATATATTAGTGGATGAAAAGGGAACGGGATGATGCGGTGATAGTAGAGTTACGTTGATGCAGTTGCACAGGAAGGAGGTGGCTGCAATTAAAATCCTTGGTGGATGTAAAGAGATAAGTTGAGGGTGCCCCCGTTAAGTGTCCTTGTTTGAAGATTGGTAGTTGTTACCTGTGTTATGATACTAGTAGTAGATTATGGTCTGACTAAGAAAGTATAGATCTAAGTTAACAAATGTGTATCAATGGCAATCTGTGGGCTGTTTTGGTGTGGAAAAGACATTGACTAAAAATGAGGAAATGAAAACACGTATTACAGGAGTTGCTACACAAGCAAAATACATCATATGGTATGAAGGAATAAATGAGAGAAATAAATGAAAATACACTTTAGTGTTTGGTCATGTGGAAATATGAGGATGAAGATAGGTGTGTTAGTGGATGCGATATATAGTGTGGATATTTGTTGGGATAGACGTGCTGGAGACCGACGAGAAGGTGGATAGATGATCAGCAAAGAATGTTGGAGGACGTGAAAATGGTAGAGGTTTTGGATGGAAGAAAAAGTTAAATAATTAGAGTAAATGAGCTAGGTTTTCGTGGGTGTATGGTTGTGGAAACATAGGGCCAAAGGCATGAAAACACCCCCAAAATTGGCGAAAAGGGCTCATAGTGACGGTCCGTTACAAGCGAAGAGTTACCGTGAAACTCTAGGGATAGGAAATTTTCTGTCGGACGAGGCTCTCACCCTAAGTAGTTGAAAAGGCGCGGTAAAGGCTGCGCAGTGTTCTTTATCATTGTGTTATATTTCTCTTAACTACTATTTGTTTCTGTAACATGTTACGCACCCCCTTACCCCAGCTCTCGCGGGAAACAAAAAAGGTGGTTGAAGATGATGATGATGAAAATAATCTTATGGAAAATAATATATTAATAAATATTATATATTATTTTCTAACCTAATAGATACAATTATATATACATAGTTTATATAATATATGTATATATGATACTATATAGTATTATAAATCTAAATAAGATATAATGATACAATAATATAAATATATCTATATATATAAAATATAATAAGATATATAGATATAATTATATAATATTTATATATCCAAATAACTCCATTATATATATTACTATGACTTATTCACGTCATTATATATAATACTTATAATATACTAAACCCCTACTCACACTACAAACCCTTATATACAATATATACTAGTATTATATTTTATCAAATATATAAAATATTAATGACAAATATAATAAACAATATCCATATCCCTATTCAATAATTCACATTATATTATTTTACTTATTCATGATTATCTCCAGTAATAATTACAAAAATAGTATCTCAATAACTATAATATAAATCTAAAATAATAAGCAACTTCTCAAAACATACTAAAATATAACACATACAAACAACATAACACATATATAAGCCCCTAAATAAATTACACGCACGCCAACCAAACACCATATGAGCTCCACTCTCAAAAACCGCACAAAAACAAACCACAACCAATGCTATACCGTAAACACACCCCTATTATACTAAAATATCATATTATATATATAAATTATATCATCTAGCCTAATATCATTCCACCACCCCATCATAAACCATATCATAGTATTCGACCATAAAACTAGTATCATGAAAATACTCTGCTCAAAAAAACCATACTCACAAATAATAAAATCATATACTAATACAAACACCACAAATAATAATAAAATACTACTAATAAATAAACACAAATATAAATATAAAATAAAAATAATAAAGCATACCCACCCAAATTGTCAGATACACTGAAACAGCGAGTCTTACGCCACTATATAGACGATAAATACCACACATATACACCTAATTCACAAATACCATATACCTAACCTAACCTCAAATCAAACCCTAATATTATATAAATATAATAACTCCTAATATAAACTATCTAATACGCTACACAGATAACAGAAGAATATTATTACATAAATATAAAATTTCACCAAAAACAAAAACCACAACACACAAGAACACAATCAATAACATCCAAAACGAGTAATAACCGCCCTTACTCATTATAACATACCATCAATCATCATACTAACACAAAATCATATAATCATAAACAGTTGGATTCAGCATCGAAAGATCCCAAATAATTATTAATAATAACATACATATAAGCAACATATAAATATACTATACAATAAAATATATTTAATACTATAATACAAATAAATAAATATAAAAATAAATACATTTCAATAAATAATACACCGCATAATATACTCCCATAAACCTACTCTATAATCCTCAACTCAAAATCCAGACCACATAATACATTACAACTAAACCCTATTATAATAAAACAAATCAAACCATATACCTATTCACCATGATAATAAATACCTCCAATTCATATACCCACGCC
>JABUQX010043274.1:0-10000 GCA_015478945.1 Trachelipus rathkii
TATCAATATATATCTAAATACTATATATCGTGTAATATATATATAAGTATATACTTTATATATAATAATATATATATATATAATAATTATAATAACATATAATAATTTATAGTATGAGATATAATGCCTAAATATATATATATATAATATATATACTATACAATATATATACATTATGCAAATGATATCTATATATCTATATATACTAATATATAATAAATAATATCTATAGTAATATATAATATAATATACGCAATATAATATATAATATTATATATAATAGTATAATATATATATATATATATATATATATATATATAACTATAATTATATATATATATATAATAAATATATAATATATATTAAATACACGAAGTAATAGTAATATAATAACAATATATAGATATATATAGTATATATAAAAATAATAGTATGAATATCAAATAATATATAATAAATAATATATAAATATATAATATGAATATTATATATGTATATATATATATATATAGGATATACGTATATAATATACTATAGTATATAATATAGTATATATATTAATATATATATAATAATATATAATAATATAATAATATATGATATATATATAATATATATATATATATATAAATCGTGAAATATCTGAGCCCTAAGTCGATGGAAAAACTTGTTGCGAAAGAATTTCAAAGTACTGGTGCCCTTTCGGCGGCATACCTCGAATTCCCTTGCAAAATGAAAGCGTCTTTCTCACGCTAGCCTATTGGTTCTTCAACATTTAACTGGCATAGGAACTATACATGTTCAGGTATGTCTTTTCTTCCTATTTTCCTACTTTCTTTCGATCAGAACACCGCAAAGGTGAGAATCCTTAACGGTAAGAACTCTTGCCCCGTAGTTATGACGCATTGCTATGCAATAGCCGCAGGTCTTTGTTATTGGGAGTAGAAGGTGAAAATGGGGGAGGGGTGACTATCAATATTTATTTATTCTTGAGGTATTTTTGGGTTTAAAATTTAAAATAAAATATTTAATAAGCAAAATAAAAATAATAGAAAATTAAAATAAAATCTGGAACAGGAAGTTCATAATTATTTATTTATTTGTTTTTTCTTTTTGTGAGAGTCGCTACAAAAATGGATGGACAGGAAACAGACTATCAAAGAGAAATTATTAAATATTAATTATATATATAATATATATTAATAATATAGTATATATATATAGTATTTGTGTGTGTGTTAGCAAAATATTTAATTATAATATTGGTTGTATAAAAATTCTCATCCTAAAATCTTTGCAGAAAATATAAGATATGAATTGTAATTAAAGAAAAGACTTTGTATGTCCGAGATGTGTATCAGTGAAGTGGAAACGTTACCCATGCCTATCCAGATGAATCCTCATCAGACCTTTTCTAAAATGAAGTTCTAAGAAAACGATGGGAGGTAATAATTCAATCGAAATATGTAATTCATCATCATTAAAAAATTGTTCAAATTGTTACCAACATCATTGGAATAAATAATAATAATAATAATAATAATAATAATAATAATAATAATAATAATAATAATAATAATAATAATAATAATAATAATAATAATAATAAAATAATAATAATAATTATAATAATAATAATAATGATATGTTAATAATTAGGCAGGATGATTTATTATTGTTATATAATCTTTTTAGGTCTTTTTTTATACCTGTGTATTTCATCTACGATTTGGATAGTTGTTAGAAATATGGGTAGGAGTGATTGGGGGTTTAGTTTTAATTATTGTTCTTTTCTATGAATAAATATGTACTGTGACATTTGAATATAGCTTGTTAGATATGCCTCTGATTCATTCCTTTTTTGTCCTCTATTGCTGTTTATAAAGACTGCCTAAAAAATTAAGGTCAGGAGTGAAAACTCTCCTCAACAATTAATGCAGAAAAAGTGAAAGCCTTTTCACAGATAATAATAACAGGAGGTGAGAATCCTCTCTTGAAGTTAGTGTTACGTTCTTGTGCTAAAATTGAGAATAGGTATCTGATATCATAACGCTAATAGCGGCCAGGCCGCCGATGAGTTCCACAAAAGTGTAATGAAGTTAACCTTCACCACGATTGTCTGGTATAAGCCGTAGAAGCAGGAGCCTTCAGAAATACGCCATTAAAATATTCATTGTAGCTGGTACAGAACCAAAAATAGAAAGGGCTATATAGCAAATAAGGAAGAAAGAACAACAACAAAGAAACACACAAATTGCCGACCTAGCTAGAAAAATCCGAAGCAAGGAACTTGGAAGCGCCGTCGAAGTCGGCGATAAATAAAATCAAGGAAATCTCTTAGGAAATACGAAGTCAGAACAGAAAAGTAGCTTGTAGTCTTATAAATGGTATAGAGTGTTCCGCAAAAGAGGAAATGATGCAAAACATAAGCTATACAAATATTTAATCATACATGAGTGCATATTGTATCATGGATTAGGCGTTCTAAATTAACTAACTCCCTTCGCATAAAAACCCAAAAGATCGCGTCTCCTCACAACTTCAGCGCCGAAACAATTTCGTCGACAGTCAACAACGAAGAGAAAAGGCCTCCCCAGGAAAAACCAGATAAGTCCTAAAAATCAAAAGGGACGTTAAATTCTAAAAATATCTGTATCAATAAATTTTTGTAATTAAGAAAAAAGTAAAAATTTAATAATTAAAACATAAAAAACTAATAAAAAAAAAATTGATTAAAGCATAATTAATTTTAACATTAAGTATCTCTAAATAATGGGTTGGTTGTATGTTTGTGTATGTATCTAAAGGGAGGGAAAAATTACAGAAGTGTTAGATAGGCTAATATTATTTTATCTAAATAAATAACCCCTTTCATTGTGCAATTCGTCTGTGGTCGACATATAAAAGTATGTATATATTTTATATTAATAGTAATCTATTAATAATATGTAGCTATATAAATAATATATAATTATTATTCAAATAATACATTAGTATTTAACAATTTTGATAGAATAAATATCGTATCATTTATTATTATCAGTAGTTACTTAATATTATATATACACTTGCGCACACCACGCAGGCATAATTATACAAGAACAGGTGTGTGTACGCATAAGTGGAGGACACAGGACAATCATCGCACTCAGCATGACTGAGATCCCAGAGAACACTCTCCGCAACATATCATTAAAAGCACACAAACAAGAGCCAGACATATCACGCCCATTCATTGAGTGACCACTTGAGAAGTCTCTAGGCTAGCGAAGGCCAACTAGCAGCAGTGTAAAAGAAAGGGAGTGGGTAAATATCTTTTATTCCCAATATATATGCTTACGACAAGGAGAAGGTAAGCACTTCACCTGTGTTCGTGATATTATATCATACATATAAACACACCTTAAATGCGAATTTGTATATTAAGAAGTTTTATATTATTTTTTTTTTTAATATTTTGGGAATTTTAACAAATCTTAATTATTTTAACTAACTAATATCTATTTTAATATTTAGGTAAATATATAGAATTATTTTTCATTTTAATAACTGCATTTTATATATATAAATATATAATACAAATATAATAAATAAAGACAACTAAAACTAATAATAAATTCGCGTAGTATATATATATTTAAAATATTATATATCTTGTACTCACTTTACTTTATGTTCTATAGCATATTTTATCATTAATAGAAATAAAAACTATATAACTAATCATAATATATATATATATATATATATATATTATATATATATATATATATATATTATATATATCTAGCTGTTGCGTAAAATAGTTGTGTCCAAAGGTGCGTAAACGTGCGCACATGTCCGTATACAATACACACACCAAATTACATACACCGAGAATGAGAGCTGTGGAGGTGCATTACTAACGTTTTTTTTTTTTTTTTTTTTGTTCACTCAAGGACAAATAGTTCTCGCTCAGAACACTTCGAAACAAAAAAGTAGTAGAAGGAAAGATTTCGTTCTTTGATTTTTTTTTTAATTATTTCTTTTGTTGCAAATGAGAATTGGTTGGATAAAATTGTGCTATGCGTAATTAATTAATTGCAGGAAAAGACTGCCTCTGCTAACTTACCATTTTAATTTTGATTTTTTTTTTTTTTATTTTCTAATTAATAAAAAAAAATATACAATAAGGACCCCATTCAATTCAAACGTGGAAGAGCAATTTGTCCATATTCGCAAATCTACCATATTTGAGAGAGAGAATCTAAATCACTATATATATAAATAATATATATACTATATATATATATCACTATAAATTATTATTTATTAATATAAAAGAGTATTTTAACATCATCATATATAAAATAATATATATAATATTTATATACATATAAATATATTATTAGTTTATGGACACAAGTTCATGTGAAATGTGTGTACATTGCATGTGTACGCTCGCAATTTGTATACTAAGTATTGAAAGTTTGCATGTACGGAGAAAGCCCAGGTGATTTAGCCAACGCATGCAAGGGCATTGAGAACGTAAAAATCGCAGCTGGTTTTGTTTAACCTTGAAATAGAAGAATAGAGAAAAAGGATAAGAATTTTCGGTCTATTTCCTTTCTTTTCTTTACGAATAAAGGAGAATTGTTTTAAAAAGGAATCTTGCCTTAACATTGATTGCAAAAAATCTTCATTATAGAATTTTGAGTAAAATTTTAATGATAAGCAATCAACATCATATTAATCTGAGCACTTTTTCATTTTTAATTGAAGCGAAGTATTTAGTAATTTTAATTAAAATAATTAAAAGTTGAACTGTCATTTCCAGTGAAATCGATTTTCACATAATTAGAACTGAGCAGATATTTTTTAGTCTTTGCAAAAAACAATCGAGTAATTCTCATTTTTTTTGTCATAATAAAAATCCCTATTCCCAATAAAACCACTTTTCTTTACTTCTTCAACTGTCCATAACTCCACTAACCGCACTACCCACTTTACTTTTCACTTTCCATTAACGAACCACAGAATGGCGGAGAACGAATTGCAGGTCGAGACGTCTGACCCCTCCACGCCAGAGGAGATGCAGGAGGAAAAGACAGACCTATCGAGGAGTGCCACAACAGTCGTGGATAAACCTTCCCCACTTGAAAGGAAAGCTATCGTGCCACCACCCGGAGCCGGGGGGGCAGATATGCTTGTCCCAGCTGATAGGAAAGATATCTCGACACCACCCGAAGCAGGGGGGGGAGATATGCTTGTCCAAATTGAAAGGAAAGAAGTGAAAAGGAAGGGAGGAGTAGCAAATAGGGAGAAAGAGGACGAAAAGAAGGATAAAGGAGAAGCGGTAAGGGTAAAGGAGGGAGAAAAAGGAGAAGGAGAAAACGAAGCCGAAGTAGTTTGTTCCGGGGGAGCCCGAGCCCCCAAAAAAGGAGTTTTGTTTGAGAGCAAGAAGGTTAATTACATGTTGATTACGAAGGTTTTAGATTACATCGATTCCAAACAAAATGATTCCTTATTAAGGAGAGCAATTTTAAGGAATTTTGACCCGAGTTCAGATACAGAATTTGTGCTACAGAGAGTGATTGAGTTGGAGAGAGAAATGCCCCTCCAACCCAATTTGGAAGAAGAAGATCAAGAAGAGGTAGAAGATATTTCAGTGCTAGCGGTAACTGATATTAGGACAGAAACAGAAGTTTCGGCCGAAGAACTAAAGGAACCAAAGTTGGTCCTAAAAGGTGTAAAAAAGGAAACAGGAAAAATAAGCGCATTGCAAATTGTCTTGAAGTCGAAATTAGCAAAAGAGACAGAAGGAAATCAGGGGGAAATAACCGAATATTATGAGGAGAAGTGCATTTCCTTTGTACCTTCCCAAGTTGCAGTTCGGCCTAAAGAAAAATGAAGATTAACGCATAGCAGTAGCCGAGTTTATTCAGGAACTCCGAAAGAGCTTTGTGGAGAAATATATCTATCCGGGAGAGACGATATCAAGAGTGGTATGTCGAATAAAGATTCGCTTGGCACGGAAAAGCAGCGATGGTATTGCACATAAACAGCCGTTATCGCAATAACCGCCTGCGCCGCTCTCTCACTCGATGGTCAGCAGGGAAGCCGCCTTCCGAAGCTTTAAAAGCAAAAGGAGAAGGTAGAGTTTCTTAATGTTATTGATACCTTCGCCATTTAGATTGATAAGGTTTTAAAATGGGCTTGCAACTTCGACAATACTAAAGAACAAGTAGAACTTTGAGCCGTTTACACACTCTGAATCAGAACTAAAAATCCAGACGCACCAATTTTTATTGCACGAATTGATCAAGAAAGTTGCCAAATATTATTTAGGAACTAATAGAGTAGTAACCAATGTAACTAGCCTTGTAACAACTTCTCTCAAACGCCGTCCAAAATGACCTCTGTAAGCGGTGCAACAAGTCGTACAAATTCCCCGCTTTTCATCATCATGAGAACCTCGGAAAGAAAGAGCTCGGTCCAGATACGAAGAACGAGAAACCTGTGATCCCACCTTCCACAAGTAGGAATCAAAGAGAAGGAGAGAGAGAGCGGGAGAAAGAGAAATTTAGATTGGCAGGAGAAAGGAGGGGGGCAAAAATACTGATAAGTATATATTTATATATATATATATATAATATATAATATATATTACTATATAATATATATATTTATTAGTATATATAATTTATACTTTATATATATATAATATATATATATATATATAATTTTAATTTATAGACAGTGGCGTATTTAGAGGGGGGGCCAGGGGGGCCATGGCGCCCCCCCGAAATTTTCTAGAACACAAAAAAATTTTTAATACGTATCTATAGATCGTTGAGAACATTTACTTATGAAGAAGTTTTAAATAATTTTATATAATTCCGGTCGCTTATAACAAATCTCGAGTCCATTAGACCTAAAACTATATAACTTGAAACCATCAGGAAAATAAAATACCAAACATTAGAATTTCAGCTGATTTTTGAGGAATGTGTAAATGCGCGTATCTGAATCTGAACTGAATATTGAAATTGCTGAGGAAGTCCTAAGAATTCAACAATTAAAAAAATACAGACTCCAAACATTCCTCCTTCCCGAACCCACAGACTTATTAATCGCAACATACCATTTTTTATACCATTTTTGGATGATTTAATATAAGCATTAAGAGAAAGAGGTTTTTAAATTTTCCTTGCAATGTTGTCATACCGAAAAGGGTGTAATGTGCCATATGAGAGATAAAAGATTGTATACCATTTTACAAGGAAGATCTCGAAAGCCCAAATGAAGATTTAGTAAAAGCAGAAATGGGATTTATGGAAGTTGAAATGGCATCACAGCACAAGGTCGCCCAAAAACCAGCAATTATGATTTGACCTTAGATTCTTAGTTCGCAGTTCCAGCATATTTCCAAATATTTTAACAAATCTTGTTAGTCAATATACTTAGGCAATTTATACTCGTTTAAGCTATCAATAGGTCTTAATGGAAGACTTCTGAAAAACCTACGAGGAAATTACTATTAATAGATAAGATGAAAGTACTTATTGGACTTGGCCTCCTCAACATACATCGAAATATTGAAATAAAAATGAAGTGTTATCTCGGACTTCGCTCATTCCATGTCAGGCGATTAGATTTAATCAATTTAGGTACGATGATTTTAGTAATTCATAATAATTCTTCCAATCTTCCTATAGGGAATTTAATATTTTGTCTTCCATATTTATTATATATAATATATATAAAATATATATAATATATTTTATATATTATAATATAATAAGCAATAAAGCAATTAACTAATAGAATTATAAACTTATAAATTAATATAGTAATAAAGATTATTATATAATAATATATATTTTTAGATTATTAATATATATTATAAATATAAAGACATGACATATAAACTGCTTAAAGAAGTAAATTATAATTATATATAGAGTAATATAAATTTAAGTTAAATTGTTTGGCCCCCGAAAAAATTTCTGGATACGCACTGTATATATATATATTATATATATAAATAATAATACTATGAGTATATTATATCATATTATATATATTTATATATATAATAGAACTATATATTATTATATATATATATAATATATATATATATAGGCATCCCAAAATACTTGAATCGGGAAGATTAACAGTGTAGATAGCCCGGTACGTGCCTTTAAGTTAGCGTAAGCGCACCCCCTTTGAAGAGAAAAATAGCAGAGTCGTTTCCTGTCCAATCTTTATTTATATATATACTTATATATATATAATATATATATTATATATATAATATATATATAGTATATATATACCTATATAAGATATATATATGTTTTGTAGAATATTTTATGTATATATTCTCGATTAAGATCCTATTATGACAAATAGCTCTCATAGGTGTATTTGCTCTGTTTTAAGCGTATTACCGTAATCATATAGGAGAGTAGTGATCGACTCTATGTGTAATATGAGTTTTAAAATACTGTAAATTTCTTATGTATGTCCTCACAGAATAGTTAAAATATCCACTATATTATGAAATAGCCGTAAACGATATCATACATATTTTTAAAGGAAATAAATGCATCCACTAGTATTCCTTTATATTATATGTCATCATTTCAAATTTCAATATAAGTAACAAATCCGTTTTCCCATAAATTCAAGAAAGGTTAAATTGACCGATCAAAAAGAGTTTTAAAAAACACCAAGCACCTATATAAAACATCTTTGTTAAAATAAATATAATATATATATATATAAATATAATATATATACTATATATAATCATATAATTTATATATATTATATATTAATATATTATTTTTCATATATATAAATAATTGTATATACTATATATATATATAATATACTGTGTGTATTAAATAAGTATATGCATGTAAATATCTTAGATACAGGACCCAGTATCAACAAATATAATAGCCAGCTTTTAGAACATATAGGATGCATCGTAGTTTTTGATCCTAATTTTAAAAACTTGGTTTTGTTTAATCTATCTAAAAGTTTCGAGAGTCCAGAAGAAAGTGGAAAAGGGTTTAAGTATTCATAATGCATCTTTTTCAACGATAAAAATAATGAAAGTTCTTGCAGTCAAACAATATAACCTGGTGTCGGAGTTTAACCCCGAGGTAGAGGGTCGACTAAGGCGGATCCCTTGCGACCCCAAGAGACCTCCAGAAGGGGCCCTGAAGGCATTCATGTAGCTAGCACTCCCGAGAAACCATGGTACACAGTCTAAGCATGTAGGTAAAACCATCGGCACATCCGGATGCACTACATAATGTAGGTCGAGAAAAATCTGTATACGAGGTGTACAGGCATTTATTTGAATATGTTTACTGTTTTGCTAATAATTCTTTTATTTATTTTAGAAAAGAGGGAAGTCAATTTGGTTCTCCAGACAGATATCCGATAAAAAAGCCGAGGATCGAGCCATTCGGATAGATCTAAAGGAGAGAGAGAGAGAGAGGAAATTAGTAGGATTCACGCCGGATCAGAAATTTTTATAATGGATAATTCAAGTTTGTTGTTTTTATATAACTTTATTTTAATATTCTTATTTTAAGTATATGGATTTTAATCTTTTTCTATATATAATAATTTTTTATATATAATATATTTAATTTTATATTTTTATATATATATATATAATATATATTTTTATATATATATATATATATATATATATATATATATATATCATCAACATATGTCATTTTTTGCGAAAAATGACATTTACTTCGGTCAAAACAATTTTTCTTTAACTTTCAGAATTTACTTCTTCATTTTTTAATACTAAGTATGGAGTTTATAGAGCAGCGTATATTAAATTTATTTTTTCTTTATTTTTTTATGAAAAAATCGAACTGATTAATTTTCTCCATTCTGTGGTAAAGCCTAAGAAAGAAAATTAATTAAACACAAAGAGCAAAGAGAACGCAAAATCCTAATCATGTGAAAACTTTAATCTTAG
>JABUQX010043274.1:15000-17033 GCA_015478945.1 Trachelipus rathkii
TTTTCAGTCTCATTTGCTGATACCTCTATCTTAATAAATGAAAAAATTCCGAGTTTCTCACTCGTAAAGCTGTTGATACCTTAACAAAAATTATGAAAAGGATAGATGCTAAAAAGCTGTCTTTAAATTTAAATAAATTTCTTAAATTTTTAGCTCTAAATTAATTGACAATTTAAATGTCAAAATAAATGAAGTGGAACTGCATAGGGCTTCATATGCTACTGAGAATAATAATTGATGACAAACTGACACATAAAGAACATGCTAACAACCTAGTTAGCAGACATACTAGATACCTGTATATGCTAATAAAATTAAAAAATATTGTACCTCCTTCCATTCTTAAAAAAAAATATACTATGCATTGATACACCCCCATTTACTGTACTGTCTTCCTATCTACGGAACCACAAGTAACTCCGTAATCCATCCTGTAATTATAATTCAAAGCGATTCATTCGCCTCATTAGCAATACAAGAGACTTTTACAGCCATAAACAACCTATGTTCAAAAAAACTAAAGCTATTTCAGTTTAAAGACTTACTCAATATATCACAACTTAAATAAATACATAAAATTATCCATAATAATGCTTGCGACTACTTGATAGCAAATTTTCACTCAAACCAAGCTGGGAGCGATGCAAATCGAATTAACTTACGAAATAATACTTACATAAACGCTCCCTTCTGCAGACTAAAAAAAGCCCCTCAATGGGTCAGCTACAAAGCAGCTAAAATTTACAACTCAACGCCAAAAGACATTAAAACCGAAAACTGTGTTAAGACTTTTGCTAAAAAAGAAATAAAAAATTATTTTCCAAATAAATATTATTAATAACTAAAAAACAGCAATTTAACTTTGTAAAATCTAGCTATTCTTCTTCTTCTTCTTCTTCTTCTTCTTCTTCTTCTTCTTCTTCTTCTTCTTCTTCTTCTTCTTCTTCTTCTTCTTCTTCTTCTTCTTCTTCTTCTTCTTCTTCTTCTTCTTCTTCTTCTTCTTCTTCTTCTTCTTCTTCTTCTTCTTCCTCTTCTTCTTCTTCTTCTTCTTCTTCTTCTTCTTCTTCTTCTTCTTCTTCTTCTTCTTCTTCTTCTTCTTCTTCTTCTTCTTCTTCTTCTTCTTCTTCTTCTTCTTCTTCTTCTTCTTCTTCTTCTTCTTCTTCTTCTTCTTCTTCTTTACCGCATAGAACATCTGTTACAAATAATTGTAATCAATAACTGTAGTAAGTGGCTTTGATGTTTATCGCATAGAACATATCTGTTCTAAGACTGTGATCTATTCGATCACACTGAATGGCTGTAGTTGATGGCTTTGATGTTTTCCGCATAGAACATATCTGTTCTAATACGGTGATCTAATCGATCACACTGAATAACTGTAGTAAATATTTTTGATGTTCACCGCATAGAACATATCTGTTCTAAGACGGTGATCAAATCGATCACAACACAATAAATAAACAAAAATACTTAACATACTATGATGTTTGGTTGCTTAGAAGCAGATCTGCTCTAAGTGAGCAGACTCATATGTTACATAGAAATAGGTAAAATAATATGCTTATTTCAAAAATACATAACAGGTTTTTTAATAACTGTAGACACATCCAACAAATTAAATAAACAAAAATACTAAACAGACTAGCCTTGAGTGGACTGTAAAGTCTTTGCTGGTCGGTGTTCTGTAGTTCTGTAGTTCTGTAGTTCTTCTTCTTCTTCTTCTTCTTTTTTCTTCTTCTTCTTCTTCTTTTTCTTCTTCTTCTTCTTCTTCTTCTTCTTCTTCTTCTTCTTCTTCTTCTTCTTCTTCTTCTTCTTCTTCTTCTTCTTCTTCTTCTTCTTCTTCTTCTTCTTCTTCTTCTTCTTCTTCTTCTTCTTCTTCTTCTTCTTCTTCTTCTTCTTCTTCTTCTTCTTCTTCTTCTTCTTCTTCTTCTTCTTCTTCTTCTTCTTTCTATTATTATTATTATTATTATTATTATTATTATTATTATTATTATTATTATTATTATTATTATTATTATTATTAATATTATTAA
>JABUQX010043275.1:32500-35000 GCA_015478945.1 Trachelipus rathkii
AAACAAAATCAAAGTTTTTCTTTTTCCTTTTAAATAAATCATCCTGGATGATAATGATGACAATATCCTCTCTTGTTGATGTTAGGATCTCTAGGAGCGCAGATTGAATCGTCAAGTTTTCCTTGGTACAGATTTCCACAAGCTCTCTTCAAATTATAAGTTTGAGGTTCACCACTTTTCCACAGAAGCTACTTTCTATGTAAGCGGTGTACTCAGCAACCAGAAGAAAATCAGCAATCATAATCATTCCGGAGAAAACCCACAAAGCACCATTTAGTTGTATTCTGCAAGAAGTATAAATTCCTTTGATGGTCATTTGAAGAGGTATTAAATCATTTTTATGGGCAAAAATAACGTCTGAAAATGTGTTCTTATAATTCACAGCACACCATGTATTATATATATATATAATATAATATATATATATATATTATATATAATATATATATATTAATATATATATAATAATATATATAGTAATAGTATATATATATATAATATATATATATAATATATATGTATATATATATATATATATATATATATATATATATATATATATATATAGAGAGAGAGAGAGAGAGAGAGAGAGTGACTCGAGCGAGACTCGATCTCAGGAGGCTGTAAAGACACAACATTACAAAGCATAACATTATAAAAAAATTAAAAAATGACAAATAAGTGACATTATGAGTAATTGCCAAACGAGAATAGAAGTGAAATTAAGATTAAAATTACAATCATACATAAAGGATCAAAATGTTGCAAAAAGTTTTAAGTGATAGAAGGACACAATGTATAATCAGTATTTGGCGATTAGAACAAAAACTAAAATTAAAATTAAGATTAAATTACAATTACAAATGGGAGTTAAAAAGAATTTAAATCACAAATAAATAACACAACTATTAATAGATCCGGAGTTAAAAATGAACTAAAAATAAAATCATAAGGGGGGCAACGACAACAAAAATATTAGTTGGTTTGGTGTGAGATTTGAAAATCCAGAGCACAAGATATAAAAGGAAAAATAAAGAATATGCAAAAGCATATATTTAAACACGCAAGCATATATAAAGTAAAAAGATGTTCACCCTTATTTATAAGTTATTGTTAAAGAAAAAATGCATAAATATTCGAAGAAAACGAAGTATTAAGCATAATATATAAAATTATCAGGTTAATAAATGGAGTAAAGGGTTAAGTAAAATACTTAAAGGTGTAGAAAAGTAGGACGAGTTCAATGGGGGTTTTAATTTTTGATCTCGTTACCCAGTCATGATACACACTCACCACTATAAATCTGAGTAACCAACCTACTATCATCCATCCTTTCCACATTACCAAAACTTCCTCAATGTACTTTCATATATTTCCTCATTTACTCGTTTCTTCACACCACACAACTCCATAATACGTTCATTATTAATTTTATCACTTCTTCTCACACCTAACACTCCAATAAGATTGTCCATCTGAACACATTGCACATTAGATCTATACCTCCTATTTTAGACCATAGTTTCACTACCGTACATTAACACATGTAACAACATATCCTCATTTAAGACCTTAGAGTACATACACCAAGGATTTAATTCCACCAGCCACCTTCCTGTCATTCACAGCTTTAGTACTACACTGCATCATCCATTCCCTTCTCATCCTCTTATATCCTAAATTTTTAAATTCAAACACTTGTTCCAGCTGCTAACCTTCCAACATAATTTCACACCAAGGACTGTCCTCACTCACAACCATAACCTTACTCTTATCAACGTTTACTTTCAAACCACTCCTTTTACACACCCTGCAAAATCTCTCTACGAATCCCCTCAAACCATCTTCAGATTTGCCACACAAAAACAATCATCAGCATATAATAGGTAGGGCACCCTCCACTCTCTTCCATTCCACATCATTCTAACACCTTTCCCTACAACCCCCACTTCTAATTCTTTCATAATCTCCATCTATTACAATGAATACCTAGAGGCATAAAAAGCCTCCTCACTTCACTATTAATTATACTAATCACCTTCAATCCCATTTGCTTTTAGTAAGTCGAGAAAGGAAAGTTCCATCACCCCCTGCTTCCAATTTATACTTTAAGTGAGAGCTCGTCGCAGTAAAAATAAATCTACCAACCCTAGAGCTTTACGGACTGGACGGACTCTCACTGTGACATCAAATAAAGAGATAATTCCCCTTTGGTCCAGGTTTTACCCACAACCATACCCTTTCATAAAACTCTCCATTCACTTTTTTATTTGCAACCTTTCTTCCTCGACTGCCGTACATTCACATCCGTTCCATCAGACATGTTCTTTACTGACACAATCCACTTTCTCTTCGGCCTCCCAGCCTGTTGATTCTCAACACACTCACCACTATACATCCTCTTAGCCAACCGAAAATTATCCATCCTTTCCATTTTTCCAAACCATCTTAAAACACTCGTTAATTCTCTCATTTGCGCACTTGTTTCACTCCACACCAC
>JABUQX010043275.1:47500-51779 GCA_015478945.1 Trachelipus rathkii
TTCATTTTACCCCACACTTCCTCCCCGTGGATGAGGGTACAGTTCAAAAACCGGTCATTTCAGCTCACCTCTGACTGGGCCGCCAATTGTTGGGAACCCGAACCTTGAGCTAACCGGTGAGGAGGCTGTTCTACACTTTGGTTTATAATCTCGGGCTTTACGTGAAGATATAAAGATATAAGGTGCCGTGCGGTACACGGGTGGGTCACCGACGTAGAGTTCTGGGAGGATCTTCCGAGGCCACATCCACAGCCCACCCTACGGTGTGGGGTCCGGGTGGTTGTGTGGGTCTCTGGACTGTGACCTGTTGTGGAGAGAAGGATTACCCTTCCTTATGAAATATACACCTTTCCAGCCCATCCTGTTATTTACGTTTATATCTCATATGCTTTATTGTTACAATGTTCATTCATGGAGACGAAGTTTGTGGTAAATTTTTTATGGAAAAGTCTTTAACAGAAAAAACAGTTATTAAACCAAGTTGAGCCAAACAACAATCACAATCTGTCAGATTCCCAACTTTACCTTACCGTGGTCCCTACTACTACTAGACCAGGTACCTATGCTTTACTTCCTTCTTCTTCATCTGAGGGTCCTTTGCATTTCAGCGATTCTTCGACTAGCAAACCCCAAACACACCAAGTGCCCCAACGGTCCGGACAATCCCGCAAAGGTGCCCCCCGTCATAGTCGTTCTCATTCGTATACTCCATATGCTGCACCCCCACCAGGAATCCCAGCAGACACATCATTCCCGATATATCATGTACTGCGATCCACTACCTCCAAAGCTCTTACTGAGCACAGAACCATTCTTCTCAGCGATGCACTTGAAAAAGTTTAGAGTTGAAGACCCTCCAGTCACTTTAATGAAATGGATTCATCTCGTAAAAGCCTGCTAACCGAAATCAAGTTCCATGTCTGTCACATTAACATCTCTCGCAAAACATTCCTATTATTTCGTACTCCTGACGAAATATAAAGAAACACATCTAAAAGCACTATTTTGTTAAATGAAAAGATCTCCAGCCAAAAAAGATTTTCCCGTTACAAACATTTAATAGATTTCCCCCTCTAGGGATTTGCCTGACAAACCAAATCCTCGTTTGCTGCTAACCTTTAATACCCCTCATCCACCTACAAAGGTGAAAATAGGGTTCACAAGTCATAGTGTTTGCACGTTTATTCCTCGACCCAGACTTTGCTTCAAATGCCAACGGTTTGGTCATCCCCGAAAATACTGTAGGGGACTGGATGACATATGCCCAATCTGCGGAGAATTATTTCAACACTCCCTGTGAAAATACCCCAACTGCCAGAAACTGTGGAGATACCCCAAAGTGCCTCTTTCCTAAAATGCCCGTCTTAACTGTTTGAACAGGAGGTTTGGAATATGTGTACCATACAAAAATTGAGCAGGAGAGAAGCTATACCCAGCTCAAAGAAAAATATCAGACAAATCAAAGTCAATCTTAAGCGCCAACAATTACAGCTGTCACCAACGCCCCGCGTGTTAAACCGCCAAAACACAACCCCATCGCCTGACCAGAACTCTTCTTCTAAATTCCAGTAAACTCAGGCAGTTACTGCAACCTGTCTGCCTGTATTGCCCACACTGCCAACTCCTTAAATAGTTCAAAAGCAGCCCTTGATTCAATCTCCCGCCCAAAAAGCCATCAATAACCCTATCACGAATACTGGCTCTCAACAAACCAGCAATGAAACTAAGCTGGTTCATTCAGTACAAAATTTGGAAAACATTTCCTGCCAAGACAAACTATCCCATACTTACCAAATGGGTTCATCAAACTTATGTAAGAGGACGGTTTCTTTGTCTCTTAATTCGCTCCCACTATTAACTCGAATCCCGAAAAGATGTTCTGACACACAGAAAAAATAGTCCACCAAGCTAAAGATTATTCTTTAAAATATAGAGCATCCGAATTTTTAAAGAGAAACACAGTAAACTCAGACGTAAAAAATACAACTCAGAAGAGACCTCGCCATTAATCTACTCCAGAGACAAAAGCAATGGCTTCAACAGATTGTACTCAAACAATCACAGTTCTTGAACAACCAACCAATCAACTCTAATAGTCTGGCAAGATAATTTAGCTCTTCGAATCTTCCAATATAACTCTTCTCCCGAATTTCCTATATCAGCACTTCCTAAGGGATTCTATACCCTAGGAGATGAACTGAACAATAGCTCCAAAATGGAGTTTGATGTGATGACCCATTCTCTTTCTAATGCTTCCTGCACTTCCAAGAAAAATGAATGGAAATTGTCCAACGTAAACGTCGCAAAAGCACTAAGCGTTCTGGGTCTATTGGAGGCATGAAGAGAGACCCAGAGGTCCCCATTCTCCAATCAGTCTGTCTAATCTTCCAAAATCACTTGCAAGATGAATTACTGGCAAAATCTTCAATATCGGACCTTGTCAATCCAACAAATCTTATATTGGAACCCAACTTCGTAAACCCAACACATTCTCATAAAGATGACATCCTTCCGGTGACACCTTCCTCCCTTTCCATGGAGACAACTCATTCCTTCAACACATTTCTGAATCTGCTTGTTTGGGCAGATACTGATACTGCTCCTATTAATAAACATCAAGCATTTCGGTTGTCTTCCAACGACCAACCATAACCATACAATAAAACTATGATTCGGTGAACTCAAACTTATCCGTTTCATGGTAAAGCCCCCCCCCACCAATACTACTGAAACTTCCAATAGCAGTCGACCAACCCAAATTTCCGTTTGCATGACTAACCTTTACCACCAGGATTTGTTGCTCCTCCCCCGTCGAGATCCACGTCCTCAAGCCTTCCTCTTCATCTGATATTCCTAGCCTCCATACTACCAGTCACATACGAGACATTGTCTCAAAAGATCATCATCCTAACATATATAACAACATAGCATGGCCACTTTCCTTCAATGGAATTGTCGAAGAGTTTCGAAGAGCTTATTCAGCTAACAAATATATGTACACCAAAATGCATATGTTTACAGGAACTTCGGCTATGTCATCGCGACTTCTTTCAACAGTCGGAATATAAATCTCCGCTAACCTCTATAGAAAGAGGTGATAATGAATAAGGGAGGTGCCGAAATACTCCATTCCACAAGTCGTCCCTATTCCCTAATCCCTCTCCATAAACTTCTGCAGTAGCAGCACCAATTCCACTTGTTTAACCCGACCTTACTATCTGCTCAATCTACTTGGCTCCGAGTAGTGAATTTACTATGATCAACTTTGCTGATCTTTTTAAACAGCTCCTTACTACGGTCGTTATACTAGGAGACTTCAACCTTTGCCACCCCTTATGGGGCGACTCTGGTCACTTCGTCCAAGTCCAAGATCCTAATAGATCTCCTAATTCCTTCCTGGGATGCCTAACACAGGACTCCCTAACCATATCGAACGTTTAAATACACACACTTCTTCTTGTATTGATATTTTCTTTGCCCCATTCCTTATGGCTCGCCTTTACCTGTCCCTCTTTGATATTTATTTCGGCAGTGATCATACCCATACTTAAAATGAGCTTGTACCAAGCCAATGCAAAAACCTACCTCCAAGTTGGCGCTATGACGAGCAGGGTGGGCTCCATTTTTATGCAGGTCAAACAGCTTATACTGGCTCTCCCTTCAAGTATCCGATTTCCGACTGTTGATTTCCCCCGTGAGCCTTGATAGTCGAAGGCTAATGTGATGCCACTCTTTTCGAAGAGAATCATAATGGTACAACTTTCTTCGTTTCGAACCCCAATACCGTCTGCTCTGACACAAATTCATGCCGAGATTACCTTAGAATCCTAATCCGGACATTTGCAGACACGGTTCATAATATCCCTAAATTCCATAACATCCCTTGCAAAAGGTGTTGCCCCTTCTCTTACGACGAAGGGTACACATATTATTCCCCGCTCCCACCATTTGCTTGTCTCTGACCTCTCTTCCAAAATCTACCATCCGGGTGCCTGTTAAGCATAATTCCTGTAATAATTCCGAGTTTCATGATGAAGATTACTCCGTGTTTATGACGGCTCTTAAAACACGGACAGTGTGGGCACTGCTGTCCATGACCGCAGCTTCTCCAACCCTAACCCCTATGCTTCAATTTTCTACAGCAGAATTAATGGCTATAATGATTGCCCTTTCCTCAAATTCCTATTCCTAACCAAGATCACTTAAATCATTTATTCAGACTAGCTCAGCGCGCTACAAGCTTAAAACCCTTATTCAAAAACACAATGGTGTCCGCTGT
>JABUQX010043276.1:5000-7500 GCA_015478945.1 Trachelipus rathkii
GGCTAGATTTTCAGAGAAAGGTCTGGACCAGGCAAAGGGTGGGAGTGGGGAATAACCAAGGTGTATACTCTTCATCATAAGAGAACGGTAGCTCCTTTTGCAAAGGGATGTTAAGGAAGTTAAAGAATGTTATAGAATGTCTTTGCAAATGGCCAGTAAGAAGGATTCTGAGGTATCCTTCACAGAATCAGAAACCAAGTGAGTGAAGTTTAAGGAGAACTCCAGTTCTCAAAGCTGTGTCATAAGCTTTTCCAAGGTCAAAAAAGACACCTAAAACCATTCCAACAGTTAAGAGAGCTTCCTGGATGTCATGATCCAGTTTTAACAAGGGATCCGTAGTTGGACAATTTTTGCGAGAACCAAATTGGTAGTTTGAAAAAGCCTGGCAAATCTCCAGAACAGATAGAAGGCAGCCTAAAACCATTTTCTCTATTAATTTACAGGCATGACAGGTCAGCGAAATTGGTCTTTGGTTGTCCATCAACTTCGGATCTTTTACAAGTTTGGGAATAGGGATTACAAAAGCTGTAGTCCAAACACATAGGAAAGAGAATTCAATTGAGATTCTGTTATAAAAAGATCCAGCAAAAATGCTGATGCAGAAAGGTTAATATGATGGATCACTATATAAGAAATCATGTCTGGGCCAAGGGCGCCTTCTTTGCTATTCACCAGTGCAGTTTGATACACTGCAAGTGTTAAAAGACTGTTATAGGTATGATCTTCACCTTTCACTGTTGAAAAGTCTGGCGATGCAGTGCTAATACTCACAGTATATATATATATTCTCTATAATATATAATATAATGATATAATATATATATATATATATTATATATATATATATATATATATATATATATATTATATATATATATATATATAATATATAACTAGGTTCAGTAGTCTAACTACAAATAAATTGGCAACTATGGCTCTGAAAATTTTCAACTTTTTCAGCGCTCGTGCTGAACCTCCTGGGGAAAAACAGGACCACAAAGGACATGGAGGAGGAAGAAGGAGTGTAGATATTAAGTTTACAGTGTTTTAATTTACAAAAAAATTAAATAAATGTGTTTTTCTTCCTTATGTTTAAAGCAGGCTTTTATTATCGGCACTAAAGTTTACTTATAGCAAATAAAGTTTAGCAAACAGCCACGAGCTGGCAAAAAAGTCGGCAGGCGCAAAGGCGAATAGCGCTGATGTGACAAAATTATAGGCGCATAGGCGCTAGCATAGGCGCAAGAGCGCGCACAAAAAAATTATAGGCGCGCACACTCTGACCTATATATATATATATATATATATATATATAATTTTAATATAAATTTTTTATTTATATAATATAATATTTAATATATAATTTTTATAATATTTATTTATTAAATATTAAATTAAATATATATATATATATATATATATATATAATATAATATAATATATATATATATATATATATATATATAGATATATAAAGTACTTGATTGTGGCCCAAGACTAAAAACTTAACCATCCTGACAGGCTTTGTAGCGGTGTGCCACTTTTTTTCACTTATTTTACACTTTTTTTAGCTTAGTCATTTTTTTCACCTTTTTAAGCAATTTCTACACTTTCTCACGTTTTCTTACACCTTTTTTGGTAAGTAGGGTTACTTGAGATATCTTTTTCTTCGTTTTACCTGCTGGACGAATTAAAAGATGTAGGTTTAACGACAAAACAGTTTATTGAACGCAAGAACTGGAAAAAACATAGGTAAATAATTTGTTTAAATTTTTTATTTTTTCAAATGTTTTAAAAAAAAATAAATTTTTTTTAAATAAAATTGAATAAAGTTTTTGAAATTTGAAAATTTTTCTTTAACAAAGGTAGTTGAAGAAGTATTTTCTTACATATGTAACTAAGCATAGGCCCAACCTGATGAAAAGACCAGGGAATATCAGAAAATTGTGAGGTTGTTAAAAAAATCTACCATGAAAGCAGAGCTTAACTTTGTTATACCTATCTAGCGCACATATCTTTACGAGTGTCACAGGCTTCTTCCAAAAAGAAGAACAATTAATTCATCTCTTGCATTCTGTTTTGTCATCATTGGTTATGAAACTGTTGGGAAGGATTTGCAAGTCAGAAATTCTCAAAGATCTTGATTTAAAAAAAATTGATGCTGCTTTTTTTAATACTGAACATTTACTGCCATTGAAAGAAATCCAGTTTTCTGATGAGGTATTAAGAAACTTGGAAAATGTTTGTGAAAAGGACAAAACGTTTTTCTGTCTGCAAGCACAAAAACATTTTGTTGAATCTGTTAAGCATGTTGTGAACAAATCATCTGTGTCGAGCTCTCTGTTGAAAAAATTTACATGTCTATCCCCTAATGAGAGATTGTCCAAAGAAAGCTGCCAAAATATAGTTGAGATTGCTAGGGTCATGCCATGGAAAATCCATACAGACATACTCTTAGATGAGTGGAAACTAATACAATTGGAAAAAGCTGAACCCGAGT
>JABUQX010043276.1:12500-40000 GCA_015478945.1 Trachelipus rathkii
TGCAAAATAATACATATGGGCACTCTAAAGGGAGTTTTTGAAGGTGGTCTTTTTTTTAAGTTACATGGTCTTTTTTTATGAATTGTGGTCTTTTTTTGTTTACCACTTTGGGGTCAAATAATTTCCAAAGTTTCAAGCAAAATAAATTTTTACATAGGACAAATATAGCTAGAACTAGCCATTGCCACGAAAATGATTATAAAAAAGTCTGATATGTAAAAATAGTTAATAATTATAGGCAACAAAAAAAAAAATGGTCTACATTTCTATAATGAACACGCACTATATATTAATATATAATATACTATATATAAATATATAAAATATATATAATATATATATACTAATAATATATATAATATATTATATTACAAAACTATATAATATATAATATATATATAATTAAATATATAATATATATATATATAATATATATATATATAATATATATATATATATATATAATATATATATATATATATATATATATGTGTATCATATATCATAAAATTGTTGCTTTTGGGAATTCTGACAACCTGGTCAGTCTGTAAGTAGGCTACAGTGTGTGGGATCTATTTCAACATGAAACATTTGAAAGTATAAAGACAGTAAGGAGCCACATTGGACCGTCAAGACTGTCCTGGTCTACTAGAGCAATGAGAACTAATCACCTAACATGTTCATGTAAAATCCACGCAGCACCCTAGGGCTTGTCAATAACTTACATAGTATACACCTCATATACCAAAAGAAAAGCTATCGTTAAGTTACATGCTTGGGGGAGGGATGAAATATGTGAGAGGAGAACTTGTGAATGAGTCTGCCATTCGTTTTTGAATGCAGAGAATGTGTTAAGGAAGGAGAATCCAAGGCTGAGTGAAAACATGACTGAGTTGAATGAAATGGTATTTAAGTTGAGAAAGGAAGTTTTAAGGTAAAGGTTAGTAGGGATGTCGAGACTAGAAGGAAGTGGAATGCAGGGGTAGAGAGGACAAGTGATTCACCTAGGCAGAAAGATGAGAGGGAAAGGGCTAAAGAAGTAGTTAATAGATCTGCAGATGAGTGGAGACTTGTAGAAAGTAGAAATATAAAGATTAGGATTTTGAAAGTGTCAGTCTGTGATCTGCAGTAATAGCTTTGACTGTCTTCCAGATGGGAAGGGATCAGAGAGAATCAATAGTAATGTTGAGTTTTTTAAGAGAAAGATGGAGACATTGCTAACTGGGTTGAGACATTGCTAACAATACCTAGATAGGACTTTTCAAAATATAGATGGAAAGAAATGAATGAGCGTATGTCATCCAGGTGCCAGTGAATGATATCATGTATAAGATAGAGAAAGAGATTGAGTATACAAATGTCAATTCAAATGTGTTAGTGGATGTGGAGAATATTGATTATAGGTATGAAGGTTGGTGCATTTTAAATTATGCCAGAGTTTGCAGGTGTTGCCCAATATTGAGTTTTGTCCTCAATTACACTTATATATATATATATATATATATATATATATATATATATATATATATATATATATATATATATATATATATATATATATATATATATATATAGTATATATATATATATATATATATATATATATTTATATATATACTTTCATACATTAACTTTTATTTTTTATTCATTCCTTTGATGAAAATAAAACAATTTCAAATGGTCCAAATGTTTTTCTTAATTTTGAAACATTCATAAATGTTAGCGCAAACCGAAAATACAGAAAAATGTAAAGAAAAATATTTTTATTAAATTTTTGAAAATGAAAAGTCAAAAATTTTTTGGGGGGTAAAATGGGTACTTGAAAATTGTGACTTAGGATTGTACAGTAGTATTGATATTAATACTGAAAGGTAATATAACTGTTAAAGATGTTATAAAATTAATTTGGGTCGAAAGTAACATGTGTAACATATATTTTGTTACAATTGTTAAAAATCATTTACGAAAATTATGATTTTTTTTTTTTTTTATTTCGAAAATCAAGTTAGACCCATATTTATTTATTTTTTTTTTCAAATTTAAACATTCATATATGTTATGGCATAACGAAAATATAGAAAAATGTAAAACAAATATTTGTAGTAAATTTTTGGAAAATGCATGTCAAAAATTGAAATTGGGGGAAAATGAGTAATTTGCCTGGGGGAAATGTAATTGAAAATTATGTTAATTACAATTGTACAGTATTATTTATTAATATTGAAAGTATATGAAACTGTTACAGATGTTAAAATAATTTTGGTATAAAAAAACATGTGTAACACCTATTTTAATATCCTTCTTGGACAATTGTTTTTTATTAAAAATTGAAATTTTGTTTTCAGTAATAAAAATAATAATAATAGTAATAGTAGAAAGAGCTAGTGGGACTAAGGAGAATGTGAATCATGTAGTATACCAATTTAACTGTAATAAAGATGGCTGTAATGCCTCTTACATCGGGTATACTACTAATTCTCTCAAACTCCGCGTCTCACAACATAGATACAGGCCCAGTAAGATCTTTGAACACTTGAAGAACGAACATGGAACTCCCAAACCCAATCTCGACATTTCTAATTTTGACATCTTACTCTGAGCGGGAAATTTCTTTGAATTGAGGCTGGCTTATTAGACCATATTGATCCAGGTAAAGCTGCAGGGCCTGATGGGATAGTTATATGGTAGAATTCTGAAAGAGGGTAGTATCAGCATTGCAAAGGCACTGTATTTGATTTTTAAGCGATCTATAACACTTGGTGAGGTACCAGATGACTGGAAAACAGCATATGTTGTGCCTATTTATAAGAAAGGTAGTAAGGAAGATTTGGGAAATTATAGGCCAGTTAGCTTAACATCTCTGGTTGTAAAGGTTCTGGAAAAGTTACTGAAAGGTCATATAGAGAAATATTTAGAAGATAACAAGGTATTGTATGACTCCCAGCATGGTTTCAGAAAGGGTAGTCATGTCAGACAAACCTTTTAGAATTTATGGAATACATTACTGACTGCATTGACCGAGGAGATCAGTTGATATTGTATATTTGGACTTTAGCAAAGCTTTTGATAGGTTCCCCACATAAGGTTGATAAAGAAATTATTGCAATGTGGTATAGGTGGGTAATTTTTGCATGGATTGGATTAAAGTAGTTTGCGAATGAAAACAGTGTATTTACAGCTAAATGGCAATAAATCATCATGGGAAATAGTGAAGAGTGATGTCCCACAGTTCAGTGCTGGGGCCACTATTGTTCTCATATATATAAATGGTTGGGCCAGGGACTTAAATGCAAGATTTCTAAGTTTGCAGATGATACTAAAGTGGCCACCTCAGTTAGGAATAGTGAAGGATGCATAAAGATTCAAATTATCTTGATAAACTTCTTGGGTGGGCAGATAAGTGGCAAATGAATTTTAATAGTAAAAAAGTGTAAGGTCTTCACCTAGGTTACTCAAATAAAGTTTTAACTACGATATGAATGAGGATTGGCTTGAGTCTGTGGACCAAGAAAAAGATTTAGGTGTGATTATAAGCCGTAATTTGAAAGCTAATCCCGGTGTTTGGAAGCTAGGAATAAAGCTAATAAGATGCTGGAGCATAACAAATCGCAATGTTGTTTACAAAGAGCAAGGAAGTAATAAAGTAAACTGTATAATAACTATGTTAGGCCAATAATAAGTATTCTGCACAAGTTTGGGCCCTTATTTAAAGAAAGACTTGGAGTATATGCTAGAGAGTGCAACATAGAGCAACAAGGAGAAGATTTCTGGGTTTGAGGGTAAGGGCTGGGGAGATGCTGAAGGAGTTAGGGAATGTTTTCTGTAGAAGACTGATTTCTCACAGGGGACATGATACAAGTCTACAAAATATTTACATCTATTGATAACTTAGAGCCAATAAATTTTCATAGTAGAGCATGGACAAGTGACCAGGGGCATAATAAGAAAAATTAAGAAGAAGCATGCCATCTTGATATAAGAAAGCATGCATTCAGTAATAGGGGTTGTTAAATTTTGGAATAGTCTGCACAGGATGTTGTTGAGTGTGTCTGACTTTAGTGCACCTTTTAAGAAGGGTTAGATAGTTATATGGATGGGTTTGGGTATCATATATAATATATTTAGACAAAGCCAAATTGGCGGGTTTTTAGTTACAGTAGTTATTAATGTTAGACTGCATGCGTGATCATAATAACTTAGTTATTAATGCATGTGGATGGTTTGGGTATCATATATATATCATTAGTTTTGACTAAGCCAAATTGGCTAAGCATGTGGATGGTTTGGGTATCATATATATATATATATATATATATATATATATATATATATATATATATATATATATATATATATATATATATATATATATATATATAATATTTTTTTTTATATATATATATCATTAGTTTTGACTAAGCCAAATTGGTGGATTTGTAGTTACAGTAATTTGACAAGCCCTAGGGTGCTTTGTGGATTTGCATGAGCATGTTTGGTTAGTGGGTTGACTGGGACAGTCTCGACAGACCCATGTGGCTTCTTACTGTCTCTATATTCTTAATGTCTTAATAAAACTTTAATTTGTTACTTCACATTTATATTTAAATAACATTTATTTTGTTTCATCAATTGTTTAATTAGTCTTGAACTCGACTCTGATGATGCCTGAAGTGGCCAGGCGAAATATTAGATTAAAAGTTCAGAAAGCGGTTGTTCTATTTTATTCTAGAATAGTCCTTAAAAAAATCAATCATGAAGCGGTTGATACCTTCAGAAAATTGGAAAAGGCTTGTAAATCTCACATTAAATTAGAAGCTGATATAAAATTTCTAAAATAATAATAGTAATAATAATAATAATAATAATAATAATATAATATAATATAATATAATATAATATAATAATAATAGTTTAATAACAATAAAATAATGATAATATTATAAATATTATACAATTACTCACTTTACCCCAAATTACCCATTTTACCACAAAACCCTTCACCATTAATATTTTACTAACTAAAAGGAATATGTGCAATTATTTACATCAAAACTCTAACATTTACACTTTTGTATATGATATTAGTCAGATTTTAATCCAATCTGAAAATTGGCCGAGATACAGACCTTAGTTTATTTTTGGCGTTTCTGAAAAAGGGGGAAATTTTTTTGAGTTATAGTTGTCATTTATTTAATTTAAATTAAATACAATTATTGATTATAATATTTTTTCTAACAAAAAAAACTCAATTGAATTTCCTAATCACTTCAATTATTAAAAAAACATATATTATAAAATTACTCATTATACCCCATGATACCCATTTTCCCCCATTTTATGATATATATATATTAGGGATGGGCCGGATAGTGAATTAGCCGGATACCGGATATCCGGCTGGAAGTTAACCGGATATTCGGCAGTCTGTTATATAGCGTCGAGCGGAGTGACTGTGAATAAAAAAAAATAGAAAAAATTATTTTTTTGCTCATTAAATAGCCACGCGGTAGTACTACAAGTTTTATTTAGATTATCTTTAATTCTAGAGAGTTTTTATATTTTTAAAAAATATAATATGTTAGGGTATAAAATGTCCCTAAATAGAATTTCGCTTTTCAAAAATGCGAGTTTTCTTTACCTTTGTTATAAAATGAAAAGTTATGAACAGATTTTAATTATTTTTTCAGTGTGTACAGTTGAGTATGTTAGCTTTAAACTGGCAAAGTAAATTTTTGTTCCAAACAGTGCATAGTGGTTAAATCGCTGGGCCTAACTTGGCCCGATTCCATCCCCCCCCCCATAAAAATTGATGGTGGAGTGAATTGGGCCGCCATTGTTATTCTTATTTTATATAGCCTATTATTATTGACATTTTTATTACGTATAGCTAATTTAAATATAATAAACAGTTACTTATATTAAGTAAAAATTAAAATAAAAAATGAAATTTATATGGAAAATATGAATTCAAAAAAGTGTCAAAATTTGTCCCACGTATGGGGTGAATTGGGCCACCAGATTTTTATTCTTATTTTATTTATCATTATTGAAATTTTAATTACTTATTACTAAATTTAATATAATAAACAATTACTATATTAAGTAAAAATTAAAATATAAAATTGAATTTATACATAAAAGAGGAATTTAAGCAGATGGCCCAATTCACCCCACAATGGTGGTCCGATTCACCCCTTCAAACTGAGTCTAAATGAGCGTTAATGAACTATGATTATTAAATTACATTATTATTTTTTGTGTGCTTATGACCTACTATAGTGCCTTGATTTTCAGAAAAAAAATTTCAAAAGTGTATTAAGGGAAAGTGGGGAGACGAAGTTATACCTAAAGTGACCCACGTCACCCCGCCCGAAGCTATACCGGGATATATATATATATATATATAATATATATATATATATATATATATATATATAATATATATATATATATATATATATATATGGCCAGTCTCCAGATTAGGTGCCCCCTGTATCTAAAAAAACACTGTCTACATAAAAACTGAATACATTTTTGAATTCACCGTACATTGTAATACAAGAACCAAAAAAAAAATTAAAAATTATTAATTTTAATAAATAACTCCAAAAAATGTTATAATTGTACGTTTCCAAGCTTAATTTAAACATGATACCCATAAAAAATAAACGTTTTCTTTATATCTTTTCAATACTTTAGGGGAAACTAAAAATAATGGCAAAATTTAAAAAAATAAAATTGCATATAGGTTAGGAAAAGCCATTAATGTGTGTGTGTGTGTGTGTGTGTGTGTGTGTGTGTGTGTGTGTGTGTGTGTGTGTTCGCATTAACATTGAAAAGAAAATATTGGGGGACTAATGACTGGTGAACAGCATAAAAATTTGGGGGAACAGAGAGAATTATCGTACATGAAACCTATTTATTATTATTATTACTTTTTTTATCACTTTATTTTATTTTTTTAATTTTCCTCCATTACAACGTGCGCTGATTTCAAAAATGTATTTAGTTTTTACGTAGCTATCATAGTTTTAAGTCCGCAATTCCGCAATTACAGAATACCAAAATAAATTGAGGAATTGCGATTTGAAAAATGTTGTGGAATTGCAGTTAGCGGAATGCCTATATCATTCCGCAATTAGAGGACTACCGAAAAAAATTGTGGTTTCAGTGGAATGGCAAAATTTATAGTCCACAAATTTTTACACGTTGGCCATCTTTGTATGTCTGACAGCAACACTGAAAAATCTTTTTTTTTTTTTTTTTTTTTTGTGCAAAAGATCATGTTTTAAACAGGTTTCTTTTATTATTTCTGATGTAAAATTTATCAATATTATAAATGATATCAAGTGTTACTATTAATCGACCGATTCTCAATATGGATAATATTTAGTTCTCGATTGTCCTATAAAGTTATAATAATCGATTGACCATTTATTCGTAGCATCACTTTTTCTTAATAGCAGACGTATATTTATTTCCAACATTGCATTTTATCAGGTTTTGTGCCCTGACATTTGCTCTGATTTTTATATTTTATCACTGAAGGCGGGTAACATTTGAGAATAAATTCCAGTTTTTTTTTTATTATAAATTTTGAGAACGTGCGTATATATAGTGGTAAATAATACAATGCTTAAACACGTTAAAATAAGCAGTGGTAATTACTCTTTAGTAATTACAATACTTAAATGTGAGAATAAAATTGTAGTGGTAAAAATTGCATTAACATGTGCCTTGGTAGATTAATTCAATTATAAATATCATATTTTTTACCATGTATTTTAATATTTTTATAAAATATTATTATAATATTTTAATATTACCATATTTTTACCATAATTTATGAAACGTGTCACCACAAAATATCAGATAAATTGTATTGTACAGTCAGCATAAATGATGAATAAAATAATATAACATTGGTACCCAACATCGAAAGTCTAAACAAGTATATATATATATATATATATATTGATTAAATTAAATGTAAGTATCCCACTAATTTATTAACTAATTTTGTTTTTGCAATTTGTATTACTCTATCTATCCCTAATGTTCTATCTATATCCAATTGTAATCTCTACTCTACTATTAAATAAATGTATAATTACTAATTACCTTAAGATGTATGATGATATCTTTGATTATGACGTGAGATACTGATGTGACGATAAGAAATGATAATATATAATAATATGTTAGTTGTCTATTAGTATAGTCTAGTACAATGAGTATCGTCCACACAAGTCAGAAATATAGAATACTCATGTCTATATAATAATAATAAGATATACACAATGGATGAAATGAACCAGTATATGATTTCTCACTCTTCCTTTCTATCTCTTAGATGTTCGGCTTGTTATGTTTCACTTCCTAGTTTCTTCATTAAGTCACTCCCTAGTTTCTTCATTGAGTCGCCCCCTAGTTTCTTCAATCTATCTTTTATCTCTCTTCTTTAAATCTGTTACTATTATTATTGCTTGCTCTACAATTTACAATTTAATACTATTTTTAATACTATAATAATCTTATAATTATCTTCAATAGTTTTTGCAACTGAAACAAAAGACAAATCATGCAGCAGGCAATGATGATGGTTCACATCATCACGGTCTGCTATCACTCTCACACCACTCTCTTCTCTCTCTGTCATCCCCCTAATATTTCTTCAAACACTGAAACATATTAATCACACAACTCTCATTTTTACTTAGTATACATTATCATACCTACATTTCCTTCCACTCAAATTCCCAATGTATTCCTCACACATATTCCACATCTTGTACAATCCATCACTTACATTTTGATACTTCCATTTCTTTCCCGAGTAAATCTCTTCCATCAGTTCATCACACATTTCCCGTATGTTATACACTATGTCATTTACTTGACTCGTGTCTTGTATAATGTTCCCTTGTTGTGATTCCTCTTCTTCTTTACACACTACAATACTACTATGTTCATTCCTACTAACATTTATGTTACTATCACCCATTTGTATCTTTCCTGTTTGTCTCTCACTACTGATATTGTTTTCATGTTTATCTTGTTCACTCTTTACTTTCTTCCGTTTCCCCCTTTTTCTCTTTTTTATGGAGCATTTTTCTCCCTGATAATCTACTTCTTCTGTACGATCATTCGTGTTTATATAACCTATACTTTCACTCTCACTCACTGTACCATCAGCTCTTTTATTTAAAATTGCATCTATCATTTCTTCTTTTTCTCCATCCACCTCTTCAATTTCTCCTCTTTTCTCATTCAAATAGATATTCTCCTTCTCCTTCTTATTCATTTCTTTTGTTCCCTTTTTCTCGTTCCACCAACAGTCATTTTCCTCGTGTCCCCATTTACGACACATCATGCACTTCCTTATATTTTCCACGCTTGTCTGGCACTCCATTGATGCATGACCCTTTCTCCCACATCGAAAACAAAATATTTGATCTTCACAATCTTTCGCTATATGGCCATCCTTCATACATTTGAAACATCTCATACCACCCTTTTTTAAGCATTCCCAACTCATGTGTTCTTTCCCTCCACATTTATAACATTTTATCCTTTCTTCTTTTATGTTTATTTCTCCTCTTGTTTCACACTTGCACACTCCATCTGGTGCGTCCTTTAAATCCATATTCCTCTCACAACACACTTGTTCTTTTTCATTTCTACTTTCTTCTCTTCTTTTATACACGGCCCCTGTCATTTCATCCATACTTTGTCTGTTTCTTACACACCACAATTCATCCTTTTCCTTTCTTTCCCTTGTGTCTTCACTCTCAGTTTTTATATCTTCTTCAAAGATTCTTAACATTTGCTTTCTAATATTTTCGTATTCTAATTCACTTTCACCACATCCACCTATAATAATCTGTTCCTCCCATTTTTTAAGTCTTGCTACATACAAAAGATGTGCCCCCTTTACATCCTTTCCCCACTCACTCATCCCTAAACATGTTGCTTCACTCATAACTTTTTCATATCTAATCACAAATTCTTTCACACTCTCTTCATCTCTTCTATCAATTTTTAACACACTTAGAACACTGTTAAACCTCTCTACACGTTTATCTAATTTATACCTCTTATCTAATGTTGATAAAATCAACTTCACCCCTCCCTCATTTGATAACTCACCCATACTAATATTCTTTGTTAATTCCTCCGCTTCACCCTCTAAATATAATCTTATAATCAATCCCTTCTTTTTTACGTTTTCATTTAATTCCGCCCAATCACTCACCTTTCTTCTCCATTTCTCGTAGTCTTTTTCGTTTCCAGAGAACACCGGACATTTGCCAGTCATTCTACATTCTTCGCCCCTCTTTGTTTCCTCATCATCACCGCCCATTTTTAAACTAAGCAGAGTAGCGCACTGATTAAATTAAATGTAAGTATCCCACTAATTTATTAACTAATTTTGTTTTTGCAATTTGTATTACTCTATCTATCCCTAATGTTCTATCTATATCCAATTGTAATCTCTACTCTACTATTAAATAAATGTATAATTACTAATTACCTTAAGATGTATGATGATATCTTTGATTATGACGTGAGATACTGATGTGACGATAAATTAATTGAAATGATGATATATAATAATATGTTAGTTGTCTATTAGTATAGTCTAGTACAATGAGTATCGTCCACACAAGTCAGAAATATAGAATACTCATGTCTATATAATAATAATAAGATATACACAATGGATGAAATGAACCAGTATATGATTTCTCACTCTTCCTTTCTATCTCTTAGATGTTCGGCTTGTTATGTTTCACTTCCTAGTTTCTTCATTAAGTCACTCCCTAGTTTCTTCATTAAGTCGCCCCCTAGTTTCTTCAATATATCTTTTATCTTTCTTCTTTAAATCTGTTACTATTATTATTGCTTGCTCTACAATTTACAATTTAATACTATTTTTAATACTATAATAATCTTATAATTATCTTCAATAGTTTTTGCAACTGAAACAAAAGACAAATCATGCAGCAGGCAATGATGATGGTTTCACATCATCACTGTCTGCTATCATATATATATATATATATATATATATATATATATATATATATATATATATATAATATATATATATATATATATATATATATATATATATATATATATATATATATATATATATATATATAATTTTTCAAATGATTTGGAATATTTTCCAAATGAGGAAAGAACCTCCTAGGGAAGTAATTATCCGGTTTTCCAAAAAAAACAATGGTTTTTTTTTTTTATTTATTTTTTATTTAATATATCCATCTGGATAGTCAAAAACTTGGCCGGATAAGCCGGATACCGGATAGTTGCCTGATATCCGGCCCATCCCTAATATATATATATATATATATATATATATATATATATATAGACTATGTCATGTATATGATATATAATATATCTATATATATATATATATATATATATATATAATCAGATTTTATTATAGGCTATGTCATGTAACAAAAAAAATTAATAATGAAAATAAAAAAAATCATCCTGGTCAAAATTGAAAATCCCAGAAATGACCATGATGTGCTTTCACTAATATGTGATGAAGGTAAGATATTACTAACATAGTACTTTATACCACAATATAAGAATTTAAGTTGAAAAAATTATATAAGCCAGTTTATTCTTTTATTATAAAATTGTTTAATGTATAAAAACACCGTAAATGTTAAATTTTATAATTCTAATTATTTGTTTATAAATTTTTTTTATAATATATATATATATATATATATATATATATATATATATATATATATATATATATATATATATATATATATAATATATATAATATATATATTATATATTATTATATATAGTACTATATATTTATATATATTATAACCGTATATATATATTAATATATATATAATATATATTATATATATAATATAATATATATGTTTAAATATATATATATATATATATATATATATATATTTATATATATATTTATATATATATATATATATATATATATCAGGGTTTACACTTTCTGGAAAGTCGGGGAATGTCAGGGAAAGTCAGGGGAAAAAAATTGGTCAGGGAAAGTCAGGGAAAGTCAGGGAAACGTTTTTTAAGATATGCTGAAAGTCAGGGAAATTTTAAAATTTCAAAACATATGAAGAAGTTGCATATTTTTGATATATTTTTTTTCCTTACTGTATAATTGTGGAATAAGAGATGTATTTGATAAGTGAATGAAAAGGATGGGCGAGGAATGACATTCCATAAATCTACTTCTATCCTGTTTCTTTCTATTTTTAATTCACTATTACATACTATTCTTCCTATTCTGTTCGTAGAGGTTGTTCCAAGTTCATCCTTTTGATTGAAGGTGATTGGTGTATGGATGTGTTTTAGACTGTATGACTTATGACAATTTGTTTTTATCTTTTTCTTTTTAGGGATTTACACTTTTTAAGGTGTTTTTTTTTTTTTTTGAGGTTTGACGAAGTGATTTTGGATTTTTGTGCAGTTGAAGGTATTTATTATTTATTTATAAAATGACTTCAAAGAAAAAAACTAACTTAACGACCAGTTCTTGGATGTCAAACTGAACCCACAGTTTATCAGGTGGTTGGGTAAAGGACCTGATAGTTCCAAGGCATACTGTAAAGTATGTAAAAAAGAAATTTGATCTATCTAACATGGGACGTCAAGCCGAAGTTTCATATTCAATAGGGGAAACTCATTTGAATTTAATCAAAACTCGGCAGGACCAACCATCATTGAAAAACTTTTTCGTTATGTGTTCTAATAATACAAATATTAGTGAAAGTGTGTGCACTGAAAATTATGCCATTCCATCACTTCTAATCATACTCAACCCAATTGTAATTAACCTGAGTGTTCTATTAATAACCAACCAAAATCAGTTTATCAATAGTTTCATCTTTTTGCGCATTAAAAAGATGATGTTACACGGATCTGAACATACTATGGACATAAAGGTGTGGATGATAAAGATGTCCTTTAAATCTTGTGCAGATATAGGGAAACATTTACAATTAAATGTTTCCAGATAGTGGGCGGTAGCTTCAAATTTTAAAATGGGCCGATGAAATGTAAATATGTGATTAACCATGGACTTGCTCCCTATTTTTCTAGAAAGCAAAAGCACAATACACTCTACTTTGCAGTGAAGCTCATTCTACCCTTGAATTAAAATTCAAAATATTTTTGGATGCTGATTGTCTTTCTAAGAGACTTGATTAGTTTTTTTTCTATAGTACCTTTGAATCAATGTTATGTGGAATTGTGGCATATTATTAAATTAGGACTGATATTTTCCGGCATGAAAATGTGACAGTGAAGAGGTTTTTGCTTTAAATAGGCAATTTTAGTGGAGAAATCTGAAAGACACATATCTGATTTCCTCAAAGAACAGTGCACAATGCTATAAGATCTCATAAAAGTATTCATAAAGTTCCTATCAATCAATAAATGTTGACAAATGTGAGAGCTGCCCATAGGAGATATGAAGAACATCTCAAAGAGTCAAAACAGAACCAAGAAGAAGAAGATAATAAAAAGGTTGAAAAAAGAAAATTAACCATACATACAGATCTATAAACTTGAACAGGAGCAGAGAAATTTGTTAAAAACTGAAAGCTTTGGACAAAAGAAAGCGCTATAAAATCCAAAATTGCAGAATGCTTGAGAAGCAAAAAGTTAACGCTAAATCTCCCATTTAGAAAACTTTGTGATCACAGTGGACGTTATTCACATAGTCCATTAATGTAAGCCTTTAATTTATTTCCATTTTTGTATGTACACTGCTGCTTGTTTTTTTTGGAAAAATGAAAGAGTAACGTTGGAACGGCTATGGGAAGGTATAGGCTGATTAACTAAAAAAAAATAAATTTTTTAAATTCATATTGTTCATTAAATAAAGTAAATTTTTTAATAATTTAATGTAATGAAACTGAGTAAATAGGCTGCAATAATGATTAATACATATTTTATACGCCAAAAATAATAACGAACACGCTGGTCAGGGAAATTTGCGGATTTGGTCAGGGAAAGTCAGGGGAAAAAAAATTCAAATTTTCAGTGTGAACCCTGTTGTATTATATATATATAATATATATATATATATATACTATATATGATAATATTATTGTATATATATATATAGTATATATATATATATATATTAGTTATATATATATATATATATATATATATATATATATTGTATATATATATATATATTATATAATATATAATATATTATATTATATCTTATTGGTATATATATATCTATATATATGTATATATATATATATATATATTTATTAAATATATATATATATATATATATATATAGTATATATATATATAATATATATATATTATATTATATTATATATATATATATATATATATTTGAATTTTTGATATTGGATGTATAGGGTAAACTATATAAAATTGAAGTAAAATTTTCTAAATAAGGTAACACATTTCAGAAGTCAGAATATTCAATTTACAAATATTCTAAAAGTGCTAAAAAAAAAAAGAAATAAGTTATATAATAATAATAACGAAATAAAAAAAAACTGAGAAAAAAATAAATATAAATAACACATAAAATGTTTTGCTATCAATTTAGAAGTGACTTCATGCAATTTTAAATTTTATAGTTGATCCAGCTCAGACTGCAAATTGTAAAAATGTAAAAGAAGATGCTCACCTTGTTGTAGAAATAAGTGAACATGGACATTTACTGTCGCTCGAATCAAAAGTATTAACCTTTATATATAATATATATATATATATATATTATATATATAATATATATATATAGATTTATTAAATATACTTTTTGTATATATAATATATGTTATATATAATATATATATTTATATATATATATATATATATATAGTATTATTATTAACCCTTGGTTTTATGCAAACTTTGTTGTAGTTAAATACTTTTTATTTTACATATACTATTGCACTTATTAATAGATTACAATTAAAAATCTCTATTTAAAAATAGTAAAAGAATTAACTTTATTGGGCATGTGCACGTTGAAAGAGAATATTTATATGATAGCTTTCGTTTCACCAGAAACCTCTTCTGTTGTATTAGTTTTTTCAACATGCTTAAAATTACAACTAAATTAAAATCTTGTAAACGTTCCAGTAGGTTACTGTGACATGGGCGGAGGCTACAGGTATTCTTGAACCGTTTGCAACAATCTTTAGATTATTTTTGCTTGTAATATTTAAATTTTGAAAACTTCATTCATCCTTAAGCTCATGTGTATATTTATCTACCATGGGCGAAGAAAGACAATGACGGGGGGAAGGGAAGGGGAGTTAAACAATTATTGTTGAAAGAGGGTTCTTGTGTGTGTTGCTCTTCGTGTGAGGATGTTTTTCTTTATATTGTTGTATTATATTTTTGATTGTAATTGAATGATGGGTTAATAGCTTGTGTTGTAGTTTATCAAGGGTGTGTTCATCTTTGAGGGTGTTATAGGTGTCAAATTGATTTATGCAAAAAGTTTCTTATTTTTCTTTTATGTTGCTTAGAAATGTGTACGAGAGGATGCAGCAGTGGTGCTGGCTATGTGATTGTATTGTGACCTGTGAGTCACTAGAGACAAGTTCTGGTTGTCGTTTTGTAAGTCGTAGGTATGCTGGTATTTTCGTCTGTCATAGTCATTTGTCCCTCTTAAATGTTAAAAAGTTCTCCCATTGTACATAATTACATATATTTATGCTCAAATAAGCCAATTTTATAAATATAAAATACAAATATGAAACCTACTAAATATAAATATAAAACGTACAAAAACGCCTTAAAAGTTACCCAAACCGCCCATGTTCAAAATATTGAAAAAAAAAAAATGTTAAATGTTAAAAAGTTCTCCCATTGTAAATAATTACATATATTTATGCTCTTATAAGCCATTTATAAATATAAATATGAAAACCTATAAATATAAATATAACATCTCAAATAAGGCTGTTCAAAGTTACCCAAACCGCCCATGTTCAAAATATTTAAAAAAAAAAAAAAAAAAAAAAAAACCACCATATCTCAGGTATGTAAAGTACTAAACTTAAGATATATTTAGGCTAACATAGTTTGAAAATTCAAGTAGTAAAAAAAAAGTTAGTTAGGTGAACAAAATTTTTTTTCAATTTTACCCACTTTTACGGTATATATATAAATACCTCTCTCCTCACAAAAATTACTAACCTTCCAACCATCCTCATTTTCTCCCACAACTACAAAGGCACCTGTTATACCATCCCTTTTTCGATACCTGTCCAACCATACTAGTTACCCAACACAATCAATCTGAAGCCCTATCTCACTTCATTCAAAACATTATTCAGATTATCCCAGAAAGTCCCACTCTCCTCAACATCATTCTGAGATGGGCCATATGTTACAACCACACATACCATCACCTTCTCAAGCTTAAGTTTAACCTCGGTATTGCCCACTTCTCATAATAGGAGGGGAATGGTGTCAAAATAATTAAAGTTTTATATATAATATATATATATATATATATATATATATAATATATATATATATATATATATATATATATATATATATATATATATATATATATATATATATATATATATATATATATATATATATATATATATATATATATATATATATATATATATATATATATATATATATAAATAAATATATATAATTTAAATATATATTAAATGTATATATATATATAATATATATAATATATATATATATATATATATATATATATATATATATATATTCAGACACTAATGACCATACTGTCAAACAAAGACAGGAAGAACTCACTAGAAGTGTTGATCAATTTTCCACTCCAGATGTTGAACAAGTTAATGATAAGACAGAATCACAATACAATAGGACTATCAGCAATGAATGCAAAGGTTATTTTTTAATTAATTAATTGAATTTTTAGCTTCTATGTCTCATTTTGATTTTTTTTAGTTCTCTTATTTTTATTTAATCCTAAAAGAAAAAGGAACCAAAAGTACTTAACTCATACAGTATGTTAAAACCCCAATATTACTTTTTCATTCTTTTAAATGTTAATATATCATTTCATTTCTTGCATAATTTAAATTTGGGCTCCCAATAGAAGATAAATTTCTGTTTATTTATATGGAAATATTAAATATAAATTAGTGTACTCTCCCTTTATAATAATAATAATAATAATAATAATAATAATAATAATAATAATAATAATAATATGTCCCTTGCTTCCCCATAACTAGGGGGTAGGGTGCTCAAATATCCACTGGAAATCTGAGTCATGCATGAGCATTTCTAAGGTACAAATAAGTAGTAGTGAAACATACACCCACCTACAATTAGAGATAGAAATTGTGGTGAGAAAGATGATTGAAAGATGTGGATAATTAATTTGAAAAAGAGGGGATAGGAAGAAGACTTAAGGATTATATATGTGACAAGGTCACATACTAGTGCTGTGTGTAGGCCAGAGGGATGCACAAAATCCAGGGTTGTCACCCAAAAGCCCAAACCCAAAAACCCAGCCAATAACCCAAAATTGCGTTTTTTATTGGGTTAACCGAAAGTCAACATTAATTTTGGGAAAAATATTACATGTTTTTCAGTTTTATTACCACATTGCAAAATTTTTATAAGCAAATATATAGATTAAATTAAATGCACAAATTATAACTGTTCAGGTGATGCATATATAAGTTATAGTGCTTGAATCTGAAATGTAACGCTCAGATATATCAGATGAACCTGAAAACAAGTTACTTATCATGAGCTTTCTTGAGCTTACACTTCTCAAGATGAGCCTTAATTCTTTCTATTTTTCTGAAAATATTATCATAGCAATAGTTGCAAATTACTTTGTTGGGATGTTTGTCATCAACAGTTACTTCACACCATTTGCTAGCTTTTGCTTTTCCTCCCAAGTGCGAATGATATTTTGACATTTTAAATATTTTCTTTTAACTACAGCTGATGAGTTTTTTAATTACATTATTAGATATTAATTTATCAGAGAATTAAATATTAATACTATATGAAATTTTATGCAGTGTGCTGAAAAGGAAAAAAATATATAGGGGTTAGGTTTAAAATTTTTTAGTCTGGATTTTCACAAGAGCAAAAACCCAGCTGGGTTGGGTTTTTGGTCAAAAACCTGGGTTTTTATGATTTGTTTATATTTTAATAAGGCTGGAGAAGATGGAGGTTGTTTTAGTCTGTGGTTAGTGGGATTAGAGGGTGCATTGTGACAGGAGTGTTGTGGTGTCTGTGTTTTAGCGTAAAATTGGGTACTTATCACTTCTAGGTGTTGGTCTATAGGTAGTATCTTTGTTTCATCATGTGAGTGTTGTTGAGGTATTGTAAGTGTACATCCTGTTTTAGTCTGTGGTTAGTGGGATTAGAAGGTGCATTGTGACAGGAGTGTTGTGGTGTCTGTGTTTTAGCCTAAAATTGGGTACCTATCACTTCTAGGTGTTTGTTTTGTCTTGTCTTGTTTTGGATTGTTTAGAGTTTTCTCCTGTTTCCCTTGGTTAATAATGGATGCCATATTGGTGAAGCATAGTTCAGTGATGGGCGGATGAATTGTTTGTATATGGCGATGGATATTTTTTGTTACTTTTGATTTTTGATGTCAGTGCCTGCTATGGTTCTTAGAATGTTTAATTTCCTGTTTCCTGATGTTATGTTTTCTATGTGTTTTGTGAAAATTAAATGTGTGTACAGTGTTTCTTCTAGAATTTTGGGTGTTTTGTTCAGTAGGATAGCGATGTTATTTATGGAGATTTGGGGATTGGTAGTTCAGAGTTGGCGGTCTGTTGTGATTAGTGTGATAGAGGACTTGTTTGGTGAAGCAGTTACCCAGATCTGTATTTGGTTGATGTATTGTTGGGTTAGAAGGGTGGCTAACTTTTCCATAACCCCATCCATATACAAGTTGAATAACCAATGAGACATAACACATTCCTGCCTCACTCTGCTATTAATATTAAACCAATCGCTTTCAACTCCATATATTCTTACACTCGCATCACTTTCGTCATACATGCTTTTGATTCCATTCAGAAGTTTACCACCAACACCATATATCACTAGCACCTGCCACAGAACTCCCTATTAATCCTGTTATACGCCTGTTGCAAATCCTTAAAATTAAACCTAAATACAATTTATTCTTCTTCTCTCATTTTCTCAATCATTTGTTTCAATGTAAAAGTTTGATCCACACACCCTCTACCACTTCTAAATGCATTTTGTTCTTCACCAATCAGTCCCTCGACTGAATTGCATATTCTTAACAACATAAAAGTATTTTTTTATATATATAAATTTGACTGAATATTCATTGTTATTTAATTTTTCTTTTTTGACTTGTATTGTAATAAATAATGAGCCAGGACCCATCAATGGAGTTGGATATCCAACCCATCGTTGCCGCTTCCTTGTGGCTCTGTACATTAACTCATTATATATATATATATATATATATATATATATATATATATATATATATATATATATATATATATATATATATATATATATATATATATATATATATATATATATATATATATATATACCTCACAGAAGGTCGTGATCGGCGTAAACGGCCTTCTATCTTTCGGCGAAAATGTATGAATTGTATGGGTATATGGAATGTCAGAGAAATAAATTTTGAGGAGAAGAGGAGAGAGGTGATGGATGTATTTAGAAAGGGCAAATTTGATTTGCTCGCTGTCACTGAAACAAGGTCAAGGTATAAGGTATGTGTGTTGTGGTGCAAAATCGTGTGTGTTTGATGGTGGAAGATGAATGATAGGGGGAGAGTAGTAGTTCCAATTCTGATGAGTGACTTGTGGTACAGAGCTATGGTAGATTTTGTGTGTGTGAGTACTAGAATTCTAATGCGTTAATTTAAGTTTGAAAGGTCAAGGTATGTGTGGTTGTGACGTATGGTCCATCTGAGGGTAATGTTGAAGAGAGTGCGATTTTCTGAATGAGTTTTTTGAATGGGGTGAGTAGGAGTTTCAGATTGATTGTGTTGGGTGACCTAAATGGTTGGATAGGTGATCAAAAAAGGGATGGTATAACAAGTGGTTTTGAGATGTCGGGAGAAAATGAGAATGGTAGGAAGGTGATCGATTTCTGTGAGGAGAGAGAGGTATGTATGTAAGTAATACTTTCTTTAAACTTAAGTGTATTCATAAGAAGTATAGAGTTGGTGTAGAAGAGTGATCGGATCTAAGTGAAAAAGTTATGATTGATTTTGTGTTGGTGAAGGAGATGTTGAAGTATGTGTTGGATGTTAAATCAGTGAGGGGGTTAGGAATAGGATTATCAGACCACTATGCTGTTTTTGTAAAATTAGGTTAGTGGAGGCTTGGATGGAGAGGAAGGAAGTGGGTAGAATTAAGAATGAGAAGTTAAGTGACCAAGGTAATAAGGATAAGTATTTAAGAGCGCTTGCAAGTAAATCAGTTGAATGTGAACAAGTTGAAACTGAACAAATCTGGAAGCAAATGAAGGAAGTGGTTGTTAGCAGTGCAAAAGAAGTATGTGGATGTGCTAAAGTAGGAAATAAGAATGTTAAAAGTGAGTGGTGGAATGAAGAGGTGATGTAAGCGGGTAAAAATAAAAAAGCATGGTTGAATGTACTAAAAGTCAATGATGGGGTTTCAAAGGAAAGATGTTCTGAATTATAAGAAGAAAAAGAAATACTAAAAGGTGCATACGTAGGAGGATGAAAGGGGACTTACAAGGGAATAGGAAGCTCTTCTAGAAGGAAGCGCGAAAGGTTAAGAATGAGAATAAGGGGAATATGCTTAGAATAATGAATATGGATGGTGCTTTCTAACTGATGGAATGATGGATGTGAGGGAGTGTGGAAGGAACACTTCGAAAATCTGCATAACATTGGCAGTAATGAAGAGGTGATAGCGAATGTGTGTGTGGGTTTGATGGTGCAAGAAGGAATAGGCTATTTTGAGGATGAGGTCATTAGTAAGGAGGAGGTTGAATAATGGTAAATCTGCAGGTATAGATGAAATTACTGGTGAAATGATCAAGAACGGAGGCGAGATGGTGATTGATTGGATTTGCAAGTTGTGTAACAAAGTGTTTATGGAGGGTATAGTTCCGAGGGATTAGAGGAGAGCAGTAGTATTACCCTTAAATAAGGATAACTGTTGGAATTATAGGGGAATTAGTTTATTGAGTGTTGTAGGGAAGATATATGTTGATATTTTGGTCGAAAGATTGCGTCTTGAGACTGAAGGACTGATTGGTGAAGAACAAGGTGCATTTAGAAGTGGTAGAGGATGTGTGGATCAAATCTTTACATTGAAACAAATGAGGGAGAAAAAGAATAAATTTTATTTAGGTTTTATGGATTTGCCACAGGGGTATGATTGGATTAATAGGGAAGCTCTATGGCAGTTGTTAGTGATATATGGTGCTGGTGGGAATCTTCTGAATAGAATTCCAAATAAGTATGGCTATGGACGAAAGTGAAGCGTGTGTAAGAATAAATGGAGTCAAAAGTGATTGTTTAATATTAATATCGGAGTGAGGCAGGGATGTGTTATGTCTCCTTGGTTATTCAGTTTGTATATGGATGGGGTTATGAAAGAATTAAGAAGTGGGGGTGGCAGGGGATGGTGTTAGAATGATGGGGAGTGGAGAGTGCCCTACCTATTATGTATATGCGGATGATTTGGTTTTGTGTGGAGAGTCTGAAGAGAGTTTTAGAGGATTGGTAGAGAGATTTGGCATGGTATGTAAAAGGAGAGGTTTGAAAGTAAACGTAGATAAGAGTAAGGTTATGGTTGCTTGAGTGCAGGATAAGACCCTCAGTGTGGAAGTATGTTAGTTGCTGTGATGCAGCTGGAACGAGTGTCTGAGTTTAAATATTTGGGGTATGTGTTGGATGAGAAGGGAACGGATGATGCAGAGTGTAGTAGGAAAGTTGTGAATGGTATGGAAGGTGGCGGTGCAATTAAATCGTTGGTGAATGTAAAGGGACTAGTCTTGAGTGCGTAAGGGTTTTGCATGAGGGTATGTTGTTACCTGTGTTATTGTATAGTAGCGAGACTATGGTCTGGATTAAGAAGTATAGATCTAAAGTTCAATGTGTTTCAGATGGACAATTCTTAGGGGGTGCGTTAGGTGTGAGAAAATTTGATAAAATGTAGGAAATGAACATTATTAAAAGTGTGTGTAGTGTTAAGAAAGGGCGGGTTAAACGAGAGAATAAATGAAAGTATGTTGAGATGGTTTCGTCATGTGGAAGGGATGAATGAAAGTCGGTTAGTTAAGCGGATGTATAGTGGTGAGTGTGGGTGGGAAAACCGGGGGGGATGGGAGGTGGGAATGGGGTGGGGGGGGGACCCGAAAAAAAAGGAAAAAAAGGGCGGTTTGGGGGGGATTTTTTGAAAAGTTTTTCACCCCAGTAAAGAATGTTTGCAGGAGAGAAATGTGAAATTTGGCAGAGGCCGAGAAGAAGGGCGTGCATGCATAGGAGAGAATGGCGGGGTGTTGTGAGGGGTATGTTGTGGCCACCTGGGCCAGGGGATGAACCCTACACCTGACGACTTACCATAGTGTGGATCCGTCGCGGTTCATGAAGCTCGAGAGTGGATTTTCTGCTATGCGACGAAGTTTCTTACTATATAATGGTACAGAGCGGGGAGGTAAGGGCTCGGGCCTTTCCTTTTCGACATGTCATTTCTCCTTACCTGCTTTCGTTTTCCGATGCTTTTCTATGCACCTTACTCCCAATCTTGGGAAAAAAAAGGTAGATAAAGAAAATATATAATAATATATATTATATATAATAATATAATATATATATATATATATACTAATATATATATTAATATATATATATATATTAATATATATATATATATATATATATATATATATAATATATATATATATATATATATATAATATATTATAAAAAAAAATATAATTTACAATTGAACCCACCACCCAGGGGAATTGCCTTTTCAAAGGGAGGGGCCCAAAAAATAAATAAAATAAATAAAATAATAAAAAATTACATAAAGCAAAAATTAAAATTAAAATTAAATGAAAAGTAAACCCACCCTTGACCCTTGCCTAACGCAATTCCCTCAGCTGGGCGCAGACGCGGGGGGGGCTTGGGGAAAAAAACTTAAAAAAAATAGAGGAAGATTAAAACATTGTCGCGGGAAAATAAAAGAAGGCTAGGGTTCACAAAACAGATGTGGCTGGAAAGAAGGAGGGTACATAACGAGTTGATCCTTGATCTCCAAATTCACACAAATTTTCATGATGAGAACAAGGAACCTCTTGTGTTACGAGGGCGAACGCAGTGGTGGAGGAATGCGGGAGAGGGTCAATTCTCGCTAGCACCTGCCGTTGTAATACCTATAGAAAAGAGATAGGGCACACTACGTCACGACGCAGAGAAAGAGGTCAAGGGAGGTCAGAGAGTATGGGACCGTTTATAAGCCTCTTAGCCTTAGCTTCAACCTATTCCAAAAGGCAGGGTGGAACCGGATCCAACCCAAATGTGGGAACAGTATCCATGCAGGGGGCGAAATAAGACCTTTATATAACTGGCAGTATCTGAGCAGAAGAAAAAAATCACGCAAATCTGAAAGAATTCCCAGCTTTGTTTGAGCGCCATTTTTAGCCAACCCGATGTGATCTGTGAACGGTCTTCAAAGACAATCTCACATTTATGTTTAGTCCTAAAAATGTTTAAGTTGTTTAACGGGTAGACATAGGAGCCATCAAAGGATAGGCAAAGTTGCGGGAGGTAATGTTAGAGAGAGATATGAAGAGTTGAGTTTTCAAAGAGTCTTGAACTTCACAAAATTACGCGTTACCCCACTGAGAAATTCCGACCAAATCGGCAAGAATTGAATCGGAAAGCTTGTAGACGAGAGGCAAACTCTAGATACAACGATGGAGCAACAATTAAAATGAGCTGAAGAATAGAGATTGAGTCATCGGCATAAGACGTGAACAGAGTTATAGAGGTGCAGCTAAAGAAGCATTCGTTGATTGAAAAGTAGAAATAAAGTTGGGATAAAACAGAACCCTGAGGAACACCACAATTAATAAGAAAGGAGGAAGAGGTTGCTCCATCAACAAGAGCTGAAATGGAACGATCTGAAAGAAAACTAGACAAGAGTAAGCAAAGCGAAAGGAGGAAATCCAAAGGAAGGTAGCTTAGAGAGTAGCGACGCAATGCCATACCCTGTCAAAAGCTTTAGATATGTCAAGTGCTACCACACAAGACTCCCCATGATCCTTAAGGGCAGAAGACCATAGATCAGTTAGATAGGAAAGGATATCACCAGTTGATCTCGAACGTCGAAAGCCATACTGACGATCTGAAAGAAGGGAATGAGATTCTATGTGATCGAGGAAATGAGAGTTAAGGAATATATATATATATATATATATATATATATATATATATATATATATATATATATATATATAATATAATATATATATATATATATATATATATATATATATATATATATATATATATATATATATATAATATATATATATATATATATATATATATATATATATATATATATATATATATATATATATAATTTAGAAGTTATCACCCAAATGGATGAAGAAGTCATTAAAACATGTGGCTATGAAAGCGATGATCTATTTGCTGTTTCAGATGGAGAAGAAAAGCAAACTAATAGGATGATTAGGAACGAAAGTGAAGGTATAATAAGGATCCCTTTTATATTTATAGCTTCTATGGAAGATATTTTAAGATTTTATTCATTAAATTTTTTTTTTTCACCTTTAGATCTTATTTTTGTTTTATTCATTAAATTGCCTTATAAAATTATTTATATTTTATTTAAAATTTTTGTTAATAGCAAATTTATTATAATCTTGTTATTTTTAATTTTTAAAACCTATGGAAATGTATTACTTTTATAAAAGATGTGGGAGGTTTGATACTATATGTGGACTTTTAAGCCAGCACTAATACTCTTTCATTATTTCCAGTGGAGTCTACTTTCATTCTAGATGGAAAGCCCACTTACATCGAGCAACCTCTACAGCCTGCTAAGCATGCATATTCTGCCTCAAATAGACCTCTTAAAGCATGTCCATATTGTGAAAAAAATATTAAATACCTCTCGAAACATTTGCGAACCCATGGGCTTGTTGGTAGTGACATAAAGGGAATCTGCTACGAAAAGAGGCGGAGAAGATCGACACTGTCAAAATATGCAAAAAAGTGTCCATTTCCTTCATGTGCTAACGTTGAGCCGTTTAACAGATTAGATAAACATCTTCGAAGAAAGCATAAACTTGATAGGAGGCATCCTTACTATAGAAGGTATGTAAATAACTACATATATAGACCCAGCAACTTGAAGGCAATTGGGGCATCTACCTGCAAAAAAGCATCTTATTCTAGATTTTCAACAGAAACTGCCAAAGCTTTTGAGACATATTTGAAGAATTTGCAGATTGGAGAAGATCGTAACACTAGGCAGTACTTTTTAAAAGTACGGCAAATCATTGATGGGATTAAGATAGCATCCATCAAAGAACTTGAAAATCAAGAAACTATTGAGGTAGTTTTGCATAACTGGTTTAAAGATTATGCAAAATCTCACGAGGAATCGAGTACAAATTTTTATGTTGCAATTCTAATACGATTTATAAAGTATCTAATTGTGATTTCACCTGCTGAAAAGTACTCAATGTATAAAAAAATGATAGTACAGGTTAGTAGTTGGAGAAGAGGCTTAAGAACTTTAAGATTTTCCTCCAAGAAAAAAGTTGAGAAAATTACAGAACTTGACATCAACACATTCGAAAACAGCTTTATTTACCAAAAGGGAATTAGTTTGCTAAATAATATGAGTACAGGAACTATCAAAACGTTAGGTGCGACACAGCATGCCACTGTTAGAAACTTGTTATTAATCATGGCTCTTATTAGAAATTCATGCCGATCTTGTGTCTTAGCAAACATGAAAGTCGGAGAATTTTTGGAAGCAGAAAAAGTAGTTGATGAAGAAGTTCACTATGTTATCTGGGTCAACGATCATAAAACTCGAAAAGAACACGGTCCTGCGCCAGTAGCTATTGAGGAACCTGTTTATAACCTGTTTTATGTCTACTATGAAAAAATCAGACCGTTAATTTTACCCATTGGCTTTGTTTCCAATAATGATCCTTTATTTCTAACATGGGGAGGAACACAACTGACAGCAGATGATGTCCTTAAAGGGATACGAAATGTATGGGGATTGGCAGGTATCAAGTCAAAAATAGGTTCCACAATAGTACGAAAAACCGTTACAACTATAGTTCATGCTACTAAGGTGTCTGAAAAGGAAAGAACTGCCAGACAGTTATGTCACAGACTTTCTACAGCTGAACGAAATTATAAACTTCAAACGGAAGCTGCAGAATGTGTTAAATCTAAGAGGGTGATTTATAGTTCTCTTAAAGGTTCAGCCGAAGGGTCCAATACAAATTTAATATTAGAAAATTGCTCAACTTCATCAGCGTTGTTAGAACCTATGGACGAAACAGCTGTATCGTGCATTCCTAATGTTCAGACTCTATCTCAAGGAAAGACTAATTTTAGTTTGGAAAAAGAACTTCCCCCAAACGTATCACAACCAAGATCAAAAGGAAGATCCTTCTATACTCCAACAGAAAGAGCTTTAATTGCCGAAGTATTCAAGATCTTCATCGAAATTCCCACAGTTCCAAAAATAGCAAAAATTAAAGAAATAGTTGAAACTGACGAAAGGCTATCTTCACTGAAGAAAATTGGGAAAGCCGATCCTCTTAAATTAAAAGGGTGTTTACGCAACCTATTTTTAAAAGAAGAAAAGAAAATAGATAACAAACATTTTGTAATACCTTAGGTATGATATTGATACTTATGTGATAAAGTCTCTTGATTGTCGACTTCCTAGTTATCTAGAATTTACGAAATATCTTGAAAAATAAAATTTATAAATATAAAATACTTATAACTATCTTATAATATATATATATATATATATATATATATATATATATATATATATATATATATATATATATATATATATATATATATATATATATATATATTGTGAATATATATATATATAAAATAATTTTATATTTTTTTTATAATATATATATATATATATATATATATATATATATATATATATTATTATATAGTTTATATATATATATATAATATATATATTTATATATATATACCGTATATATATATATATAATAATATATTATATATATCATATATATATAATATAATATTATATATATATATATTATATATATATATATATATATATATTATATAATATATATATATAATATATATATATATATATATATAA
>JABUQX010043276.1:42500-61031 GCA_015478945.1 Trachelipus rathkii
TCAAAGGAGGAGGTAATGGGTTCAAGCTTGAAGAATGGTAATCGTGCGGTATAGATGAATATTACATGCGTGAAACCCATGGATCTAAAGAACGGAGGGCGAGATGGTGATTCGACTTGGATTTGGAAGTTGTGATGTAATAAAGCGTTATAGGAGTGTGATAGTTCAAGGGATTTGGAAGTGAGAGCGGTAATAGTACCCTTAATATAGGGTAAGGGAGATAAGGCGAACTGTAGAAATTATAGGGGAATAAAGTTTATTGAGTGTTGTAAGGGAAGGTCATATGTGGTATTTTTGGTCGAAAGAGTGCGTCGAGTAGACTGAAGGACTGATTGGTGAAGAACAAGGTGCGTTGAGGAGTGGTAGAGGATTGTGTGGATAAATCTTTACATTGAAACAAAAATAGAGGGAGAAGAAGAATAAATCTGTATTTAGGTTTTATGGAATTTGCAAACAGGCGTATGATAGAGCTTAATAGGGAAGGGGTCTATGCAGGTGTTGTAGTGATATATGTGTTGGTGGTAGGCTTCTGAATGGAGTCAAAAGTATGCATGACGAAGTGAAGCGTGTGTAGAATAAATGGTGTCAAGGTAAATGGTTTAATTAACAGCGGAGGAAGACAGGGTTGTGTTATGTCTCCTTGGTTATTCAATTTGTATTATGGATGGGGTTATGAAAGATTCGAGGTGGGATGGCCAGGAAATTGTGTTAGAATGGTGGAGAATGGCGGAAGAGAGTCGAGGGTGCCCTACTTATTATATGACGGATGATTTGGTCTGTTGTGGCGGAATCTGAAAGAGAGTTTGAGAGGCATTTGTAGAAGAGAACATTTGGCCAGAGGGTGTGTAAAGGAAGAGGTTTGAAAGTAAACGTAGATAAGAGTAAGGGTTATGTTGTGAGTGAGGACAGTCACCGGTGTGAAGCTTTATGCTTAGATGGTGAGCAGCTTGGAACAAGTGTCTGAGTTTAAATATTTAGAGTATATGTTGGATGGAAGGGAACGGATGATGCAGAGAGTGTAGTAGGAAAGTTTGTGAATGGCAGGAAGGTGGTGCTGATGCAATTAAATCGGTTGTGTGAATGTTAAAGCGGACTAAGTCTTGGAGTGTGCTTAGCGCGTTCTTACATGAGGCGTATGTTGTACCTGTGTATTGTCTATAGTAGTGAGACTATGGTCTGGAAATAAAGAAGTATAGATCTAAAGTTCTTCAATGTGTTCAGATGGACCAATCTTTAGGCGGTGTGTTGCTATCGTGTTGAGAAGAATTTGGATAAAGTGAGCAATGAACGTATTAGAGTGTTGTGGTTTGAAGAAAGGGTAAATGAGAGAATTAAATGAAAGTATTGTTGAGATGGTTGGTCATATGGAAAGATGAATGATAGTGCGTTGGTTAAGCGGATGTATAGTGGCAGTGTTTGGAACCGACCGGCTGGGGAGACCGAAAGAAAAAGTGGATTTGAGTCAGTAAACGGAATGTTTGGAAGTGAGAGAAATCTGAGTTCTGGTAGAGGGAGAAGAAAACGGTGTATGAACAGGGTGAATGGCGGGGGATTGTGAAGGGGGATGGTTGTGGCCCACTGGGCCAAGGGTTGAACCCTTACCTTGACGATCTACCATAGTGAGGGTCCATCGCTGTCCCATGAAACCTTTAGGGTTGATTTTCTGACTGCGATGAGTCCTCACTAATTAATGGTACTGAGAGGGGGCGGTAAGGCTGGGCTTTCTTTTCGACTTATGTCATGTTCTCCTACTGCTTTTCTTTTCCGATGCTCGTTACCCACCTTACTCCCATTCTTGGGAAAATAGAAGGCAGATAAAGAAAAGAAAGAATAATATAAATATATATATATAATATATATATTATTATATATATATATATATATATATAGATATATTATTATATATATATATATATATATATATATATAATACTAATATATATATATATACTATTATATATATATATATATATATAATATATATATATATATATATATATAACTCTGGCCTCGGTAAAATGATTACCGTATAGTGTTTAAAATATGGTTTATTTTTTTTTAAATTTTTATATATATATATATATATATATATAATATATATATATATATATATATATATATATATATAATATAGTATATATAATATATATACTACATATATCATTAATATATATATATCATAATTATATATAATATCGCGCCAGTAACAATAGAATGACATATTTTTTTAAGTGTTTATTTTTTTTTATTTTTTATAATATGTACTGTATGTAACAGGGAAGGATATTTCTCATGGATTTTACCAACAAATTACATTACTATATATTATATATATATTATATAATATAGATAATATTATATAGTATATAGTATATGATATATATATATTATTATAATATATATATAATATATAGTATATTATATATATATTAGATATATCCGTTTATTTATGATATATGTGTGCTCTATATATATCTTATATATATATATATATATATATATATATATATATATATGAGCAGAAGAGGGCAGTGATCAGAGTGGAGAAGTTGGCAGAAGAAGAAACGATTGTAAATTATTTTATTTTGATTCATTTGTGTTGTTTGACTATTTTAAAATAATTTTTCATTATTAAGTAAACATTCTTATAAAGGTAGTAGAGTATCAGTACGTTTCAAATTGGCAATATTCAGTGGCAGTAATGTTCTGGACACTCTTAACCTTAAAGTATTTTTTTTGTCTGTTCATAGAAATTTTTGTTGATTAGAAATAAAATCCGAGCAACTTTATTTTATTTCGATTCTAGGTTTTTGATTGAGAGTACTGTACTTCCTTTATTCACATAAGGTATTTTTAAGGTACTTTTTTTTGGTTTCATATACTATTTTCTTAGATTCAAAGGACTGCATTAAAGATTCTTGAAACATTTATGAGAAAAATACAAAATACTTAAATCAAGTTAGATATTTGGTCATCTCACGAAAACGGTTTAATTTTGTTTAAACTTTTTGTGATGGTAGTAAATGGAGGGGAAAGTTGTCTCCTCATTTGAATTTTCGAGCATCTCTAAGTTTAACTTAAGGATTGAGTTAAAAGATACCCAACCGTTTCGCATTGGTGGACCTGTGAAGAGTTTTGCAACTGTTCTTATATTCTCTGTTTCATAACTCTAAAGAATTAAAGTATTCGTATGAGTGAAAATAACCCTCAAAAGGGTTATGGTCACAGTTTCTCATTAGGGATTTATTTTCATATAACTTGAAAGTAACTTTTAATTAAGATAATTAAGAAGCGCCAAGGTTGCAGAATACCTTTTCTTTTGTATCAAGACAATTATTAAGTAATATGGTAACTTCGACCATACATTGATTAAAGGTCCTACTCTTTTGTATTGCACATTACCTCACTCCATTTCACCTAGAAGGACCCCACCTGCCCTCAACATCCTTTCGCCTGTCACGCCCTCAACATCCCTGGAAGGTTACTCCACCTGCTGCTCCTCGTCCCTCCCTCCACCTCCCCGGGGTTGCCAGCAGACACATCATTCCCGATGCATTCACCATCTGTAAAATGCTTGCCGACCATAGAACCATCATCATCATTAATGAGAAATCAAATGGGTCCCTTTTCTTTCAAGCTACTACTCGAAAATTAAAGTTTCTTCTTGGCATCCTTAACGTCTCGAAGATATCCCTCATTTCCACTCCTGATGAATTAAGAAACATCGAAAGACTATTTTTTCTCTCGAACAGAAAAACTAAGAAATTTTTGTCATTTTAAAGACCTTCAACACAAAAGATTTCCTGTTGCAAATGTATACAGGTTTTCCCCACATTGAGGTTCGCCTGACACCCCAAACCTCTTGCTACTGATCTTTAACACCCCTTTTCCACCTACAGTTTAAAGGTGAAAATAATGCTTTAATATTAATAGTCGAGTGAGGCAGGGATGTGTTGTCTTTCCTTGGCTATTTAATTTGTGTTTGGATGGGGCGATGAAAGAATTAGAGGTAGGGGTGGTAGAGGAAGGTATTAGTTTGATGGAGAATGGAACAGTGGAGTGTGCCCTGCTTATTGGGCGCTGATTATTATTTGGTTTTGTGTGGCGAATCTTAAAGTTTGAGAGGATTGGTAAAGGGGTTTGAGAGTAAATGTAGATAAAAGTATAGGTGATGGTAGTGAGTGAGGAGAGTCCGCGGTGTGAAGTTATGTTGGATGATGAGCAGTGATTCAAGTATCTAAGTTTATATATGTTGGGTGAAAAGGGAATGATAGATGCATAGTGTAGTAGGAAAGTTGTGAATGTTAGGAAGGTGAGTGGTTTAATTAAATCCTTGGTGAATACGAATGGATTAAAAGTCTTGTGTGATATGGTTTTGCATGAGAGTATGTTGTTACCGGTGTTAATGTATAGTATTGAAACTATGGTATGGAATAAGGGGTATAGTTCTAAGGTACAATCTGCTCAGATGGACAATCTTAGGGGCATGTAGGGTGTGAGAAGAATTGATAAAATTAGAAATGAAAGTGTTAGGGACTTGTATGGTGCGAAGAAAGACGTAAATGAGTAAATAAACTAGAGTGTATTAAGATGGTTTAGTCATATGGAAAGGATGGATGATAGTCGGTTGGTTAAGCGGGTGTATAGTGGTGACTGTGCTGGGAATCGACCGGCTGGTAAACCAAAACAAAAGTGGATTTAGTCGGTAAAGGAATGTCTGAAGGAAAGGAATGTGAGTTTGGCAGAGATGAGAACGAAGACAGGTGCATAATAGAATGAATGGTTGGGTTTTGTGAGGGGATGTAGTAGTTAGCCTGGACCAAGGGATTAACCTTACATTTACGACATACCATAGTGAGGGTTCGTCGCGGTCTTGTGAAGCCCTAGGGTGGATTTTTTTTACTGCGATATTCTATCACTTGAAGTATGATGTGATGGTAGGGGTGGGGCTTTCCTTTCGAATTACGTCATGTTCTACTATCTTTTGTTTCCGGTATATGTTGCGTACCTCACCCCCAATCTGGGGAAAGTACAATTATATAGAGAAGAAATATATATATATATATATATATATATATATATATATATATATATATATATATATATATATATATATATATAATATATAAATAAAATATATATATATATATAATATATATATATATATATATATATATATATATATATTGCAAGATTATAAAGCCAAGAATGAAATCTTCCCCTGTCCTTAATGTTGTTCTCTCTCTCTCTCTCTCTCTCTCTATATATATATATATATATTTTTTTTTATATATATATATATAATATATATATATATATAATATATTATATATTATATATATATATATATATATATATATATATATATATATATATATATATATATATATATATTTTTTTTTTTTTTTTTTTTTTTTGAGTCAGTGTACAGGACCACCACGGCTCACAAAGCGGCCACACTGGGTTGAAAAAAAATTACACCATGGGCGGGTCCTGGAACATACATGTTTCAAAAGTCAAAAGAAGATTTGAATAAAGAAATGAATATTCAGTCAATTAAAAATAAACAAAAACTAAACAAATATACATCCTTGCATTATAAAGTCCTAGTATTACGTAACAAAATCAAATATTGTGAAGAACATTCACTTCTTGTAGAAACAGGAAAATAGAGTTACTACTAAAGTGGGAAGATTCGGATAGATATGGGATAATCTTTTGGAAAGGATGTTATGGATCGAAAGTTAGGAAAATGACTGCGCAATGGAGTTCCAGCTGGGAACAAATCATTGAAGATTATTGGCGAACAGATTCGGGGTTATGATTCGACAAAATTTGCAATGGAGGGGGGGTTCCGTTAATTATAGTGACTGTGAGTGATATAGTGTGGCCAATACGGAGACGGCAAGTATCACCTCGTGTAAACGTTTTCGTCGGTCGGGAGGAAGACCGACTCCCCGATGATCGGCTTATTATTCTAAGTCACTCCTCTCTGATCATTCGTCCAGCGCTCTTGCCAATAAGATCGAAAACCTTGTCGTCGGAGAGCAGGATAGTAATTGGTTGATGGGAGGTAGCCTTGTCGAATGGCATCCGGGAGGTACCTGGAACAGCTCCGAAATGAGGAGGTGGCCATTTTGGCCTCTCTGTCAGCGATTTCATTGCCAGTTACCCTCTACATGAGAAGGGGTCCAACATAAAATAATTTGTTTCTTACGGGAATGGAGCAGCCGAAGAAATTGCTGCACAGCAGATACCATTGTGTTTATATATATATATATATATATATATATATATATATATATATATATATATAATATATATATATATATATATATATATATATATATATATATATATATATATATATATATATATATATATATATATATAAAAGACAGCCTACAAACGCCATCAATACCCAGGCCTCTTTTACAGCAACATTTACAACAACATTCCCCCACCTCCATTAACAATATCACTAGCAAAACACATTCATACAACCATCACTCAAGGATATCTAGATAGCCGTGCCCTAACAACATTGTATAAATATAATTAAAATTATAGTACTTCAATCCAATGCTATAATTTTCGGACCATCCTGCGTGTGCGCTCACAGTACCTTTCGCGGGAAAAGTTGCCGCCGAAACTTAAAACAAATTTTGTATGGCTTTGTAAGTAGCAAAAGTTTATTTTTTTTATTACATATTTTTTAGTATTTAATAATAATAAAAAAAAGGAAAATGGCTAATATTTTTTATAAAAATTATTCAATTACGTTATGTTCGAAAATGTCAGAGTATGATGCCAATTAAAAAAGAATTTAGAAATTTGTTTGTTATGAACCAATCAAAACGATTCTTACATTTCGACGTAGGCAAATGAAGGCGTGGATTTCTTTCGAAAACAGCGGTTGAAATTTGGAATTTTGAAGAGCATATCCGCAACTTGCCCGATAATTTCCCTATTTATCTGACCTACTACATGTTAATATATATCTATACTGTGATAGTAAACACTTCCCTAGCAGAAATATCAGACTTCCAAAACATAATATAAATATAATTAAACTTAAAGTACTTCATTCCAATGTTAGAATTTTCAGACCATTTTATGTATGTGTGCATGGTTCGTGAGTGTACCTTTCCGCGGCAAAATTTCTCGCCAGAAACTTAAAAAAAATATATGTTGGGCATAAAAAAAATATATATATATTCTGCATCTTCTTTCAAAATTTAGTACCAAGAGGAAATACTAAAGTATTTGTGATTATGAAAATAAACTTTGCTATATTCAAAGTAATATATCTGATTACTTAACGGGAAATTTTGCCGCGAAAAAGGTACACTAGCGGACCATACACACACACATAACAGCCGTTGGAAATTTTGAATTTTGAAGAGCATTGTCACAATTTAGTCGAAAATTTACCTATCTATCTGACCTATTGTATGTCAATATATTTTTACTGTGCCCAAAATAACCTCCCCCGTAAAGTACAAATTTCCATTTCAAGACTAAGATGAGGCCATCACCCAAATCTTCAATACCACAAACACACATTCAAAATAAACAACAACACATCCACAACATATCCAAGATGCACATAGAGCCGGAAGACACACAACACATCCTTCTAAAGTACCCCACTCTAGACACTGCTCACACAACTAAGGTTTCATCCTTGAGAGACATATGGACCAGGACGAGGGAGGTAGCGGACCTCCTGATGTGTTCTAACATTGTAAGGTCAACCTTGGAATGATACAGCATTTAATTCATGATTTTGACCGTTTCTACACTGCCATATCCAGTTTTAAGATAATTCTACAATGAATTAATGAAAAAATAGTCTTTTAACAAGCTGAAAAGTTTGTAAAGTTTATTTAACCTAACCTAACCTAAAAAATTTCAAAATTTTAAAAATTAGCCAGTCGCAATTGCTAGGCAAAGAAAATGTGTCTGGTGTGGTTTTTTTTTAATAAAACGCAAAATTCTGCTTGAAAAGGCCAAAAATCTATAATATTTTCATTATTTTCTAAAAATTTGGGCTTTCGGTGGATTATTTTGGTATTAAGGTGGATTTTGAAATTTTTGTTTTTCAAATTTAGTATCCTTTTTGCAATAAATATGATAAAAATCTAACATATTCTTATCAAGAAAACCTTAAACTATCCATACGAGTTAAGTTTTCTGAGAGAAAGTGCTCATAATTGGATTTTTGTGTTTTTTGCAATTTTGGAATATTACTTATACTCTCACTCAACTTTAATCCTTAATATTTTGTAAACTGAAGCATTTTAAAAGCTGAAAATTCATTAAATGCTTTCCACAACCATGATTTTCCAAGGTTGTAAAAATGAAGTCAATCCGTTAAGTTTTGGTAAAATGCCAAGCATTTAAAGTTTTCAGAACTTTATGTTGCTGCGACAGATCGCATACGTTGTTGGATTTTAAGAATTTTACTTCATTTTTTGGCGTTCAAAATTAGAACTTCCTTATTTCAAGAGTGGTATTAAAATTGATAAAATAACTTAAAAATATGTTTATTTCTCTATATAAATATAAAATTTCATTAAAATAAGTTAACTCCTTCATAGAGAGAAATAAACTTTTAGAAATAATAGAACTGAGTTGAGTTTTTTTAATTTTTTTTATTAAAATAATAAAATTCTATGGAAATAAACGTCATAGATGCATTTGAATTGCTAAAATGTAATTTCCGTTACAAGTTCCCATTAAATTACATTCAAATTTTGAATTTCTGGCGCGAATAATAAAAATCCACCTACGGCCCAAACTTTTAGAGTTATAATAATAATAATAATAATAATAATAATAATAATAATAATAATAATAATAATAATAATAATAATAATTCGAATGTTGGACTTTTGAAAATCAACTTGGACTAATATCAGAACAATTTGGACATCTTGGCAGAAATGACGTCAGGGACAAATATAGTTGTCTTTTTCTGCAAAAATTGGACTTTCTCGCTGTTTACGTCATACGTAAACAGTAAAATAAGTACGAAATTGAGTACAATTTTTTATTAAGTGAAGTACAATTTTTATTAAGTGTTTAAAATGATTTTAAGGCTTTATTTTTTTAATTAAATTATATGTTTTAAACAACTATACCACACCACTTTTTTATGGTTTTCAGTTAATATGTTGTTTTTTAGAGAGATTCTTTCATTTATTGCATTTCTTTTAAGTCATGAAAATGAAAGACCTAAGTCTTGAAAATGAAAGACCTAAGTTAGCAAAATAAGTCTAGGACTGTACTCTCTAATATATATATATATATATATATATATATATATATATATATATATATATATATATATATATATATATATATATATATATATATATATATATATATTATATTTTTTTATATATATATATAATATTATATATAAATATATATATATATATATATATATATATATATATTAGATTTTTTAAGATACTAAAATTATATTTAATTTATACTGTGTCAAAATGTAGAAATGATCAGTAAATAGTAAAAATATATATATTTATACTGTGATAATATATCATTACAAAGACTGTCAAAAAGTAGGCTATGGTAGGCTATTTCCTCAAATCCTGACTAGTCTGGTGAAATAGCCTAGGTCAGTCTACTAGATAGATTGTAATATTTTGCAGTCTTGACTCTTGTGTCACATTGTCCCCTCTGAGAAATCTCCCTACAGAGAACATTCCTAACTCCTTTAGCCTCCTATAGCATTTACCCTCAAACCCAGAAATCATCATTGTTGCTCTACATTGCACTCTCTCTAGCAAATCTATGTCTTTCCTTAAATAAAGGGCCCAAACATGTGGACAATCCTCAAATACTGGCCTAACATAGTTATTATACAGTTTACTTGTAACTTCCTTGCTCTTGTAAATGACAGGGATTTATTATACCTAACATCTTATTAGCTTTATTCCTTGCTCCCATAGGGTTTTGAAAATTAGAAATATAGAGACAGTAAGAAGCCACATGGACCTATCCAGACAGTCCCAGTTAAACCCCTAACCAAATGAACTCATGTAAATCCACAAAGCACCCTAGGGTTTGTCAAACTACTGTAACTAAAAACCTGCCAATTTGGCTTAATATACTAGGTATACAATACCAAAACCATCCACATACCTTAATAACTTAGTTATAGTCATACATGCAGTTTAACCTTGGTAAGAGTAGCGCAGAGGGGCTTCACCCCAGATTTGGTAATTGTGGTGCAGTTCACACTCAATTTCATGTAAATAGTGTATTAAAACTACAAGCATTTAATTTACACAAATGGCATTAAAAAATTCGTTGAAGTTTTTTTTACAAATTAAAGTACATTTTAAGTTTGTATTTTCAATAAAAATATATCAAATAACACTGCAAAAATAATAATAATTTGGTTTCTTCTCGTTCGTGTAGGGATGAAGAAACACTGTTGAAATGTGTTTCAGATTATCAATATTTTTTTTAATATTCAATTTTTTTTCGCTACTTTCTACGTATTGATATAGAGAAAGTGTACTCACATTTGTTAAAAAAATTTAAAAAATTGCAAGACAATATTTGTGTTTAATATACAATTTTAAAAAAATATGTAAATATAATAATTTTATATAACGTCAAGCGGGGTGACTGTGCCCACCTCTTTTAGAGGGGTGATTCGGTCCACTCTAAATAAAATAAAATAAATAAAAAATAAAAAAAAAAAAAATTTTTTCGCTCATTTAATAGCCACGCGGTAGTACTACAAGTTTTATTTAGATCATCTTTAATTCTAAAAAGTTTTTATATTTTTAAAAAATATAATGAATTAGGGTACAAAATGCCCTTCAATAGAATTTCACTTTTGAAAAATGCGAGTTTTTTTAACTGTTATAAAATGAAAAATTGTGGATGAATTTTAATTATTTTTTCAGTGTATACACTCGAGTATTGTTATCTTTAAACTTGGCAAAGTAAATTTTTGTTCCAAACAGTATTAGGGGCTAAATCACGGGGCCTAACTTGGTCCGATTCACCCCGCCGTAAAAATTGGTGGGGTGAATCGGACCACCATTGTTTTTCGTATTTTACGTATTATTGACATTTTTTTACGTATAATTAATTTAAATATAATAAATAGTTACTTATATTAAGTAAAAATTAAAATAAAAAATGAAATTTATAATAAAAATACAATATACAAAAAAGTGTCAAAATTTTGAGCGGAGAGTTGAATCGGACCACCTTATTTTATTCTTATTTTATTTATCATTTATTGATATTTTATTACTTATTACTATTTTAAAGATAAACAATTATTATATTTAGTTAAAAATTAAAATATAAAATTGGAATTTATATCTGTAAAAGAGGAATTTAAACAGATGGTCCGATTCACCCCTCCAAGTTGAGGACTGGAGCTTTATTTTAAACTTTAATAAAACTATTATTATTAGAATTTAGCATTATTATTTTTTTATGTGCTTATGACCTACTATAGAGCCTTAATTTTCAAAAAAAAAAAAAATTCTAAAAAGTGCATTAGGGGAGAGTCGGGAGACGAAGTTATTACCCTAAAGTGGTCCAAGTCACCCCGCCCAATGCTCTTCTCTCTCTCTCTCTCTCTTATATATATTATATATATTATTAATATAATATATATATATATATATATATATTATATATATAAATATATATATATAACCATTATTATATATATATTTATATATTATATGTTAAAACTGAACCTTTCATCTGACCTTTGATATTCCATAATATATATAATATTATATATATATATATAATAATATATATATATATTATATATATATATATATATATATATATATATATTTACTATATTATAATATATATATATATTATATATATATATATATATATAAGTGACCTTATCTGTTTTATAACTCCGTCAGTTTTGAATTTTTTTTTTTTTTTTTAAATTATTTTTCTAAGCTGTTGTTATTTATTCTTAATATTCAATTTAGGTTGTAACGGACATAATTTAAAAAATATATAGGTTTTTTAAACTGTTTTACGACTCCGTCAGTTGTTTTTTTTTTTTTTTTTTTTTTTAATGCTAGTATATGATACTAACAATGAATTTAAGTGGTAACGGACATGTTTCAAAAGTTCAAAATATTTTAAATAAATTTTTTAAAAAAAGTTATTTTTCAGTAATATTTTTTTTTTATTTTTTTGGGGTATTTTTCAAACTAAAGGAATACCCAAGGGTAACCGCAAAGATGTCAGGAGTCGGGGTCTCTCGACCTTCCGAGGGAACGACAGGGTAGGACTATTTCCCCCCCTCTGGGGAGGGCCTCTGGAACCCCCACTCTTTGGTATTTGGGTGTCACAGGGGTTCCTCCACCCCTCCCTTACGGGGTATGGAAAAAGTCCCCCCTCTGTCCCCCGTCAGCTCGAGCCCCCTAATATATATAGTTTTTTTACATTTTCTTTACAGCTTTTTACGCTGATTCTAAATATGTAATTGGTTTTTCTGTAGGTGTCGTACTTTTTGAGATATTTCAATTTTAAAAAAAATATTTAACAAAAATTTGATTTTTAAAAAATTATTTAAAATTTCGAATTTTTTAATCATGTCGTTAACCACTGAAATTCTATTGTTTAGTATCATATAGTAGCAATATAGATATATATTAAAAAAAAAAAAAAAAAAAAATCAAAACTGACAGAGTTGTTGCCTGTTAAATCTAAAAAATTTGATAAATGCATAGTTTACCTTAAATTTGTTCAAAAATTCATTGATAATGTTCGGAAAAGCAAATACACTGGTTATTATTTTAAATTTCAAATATTTACTAAATATTTATATTTTAAATTCATTCCAGTGGCACTTCCTACCTCTATCCCTTTCAAAACATTACTTAAACCAAGATGTCTGCCATTTATCTGTGTAGGTGTTTGGGTATTTCAAATAGGTACAATCGATACAGAAATATCCAATATCGTTTTAAAAGATAAAATTTTTTTTTTTGGTCAGACGAATTCTTCAGTTTGCATATATATATATATATATATATATATATATATATATATATATATATATATATATATATATATATATATATATATATATATATATATATATATATATATAATTCCAGAAAAGGGCCAGGAGAATTATCACGAAAAATATGACACTTGACAAAACAAATAATTACATATTTGGAATCAGCGTATAAAGCTTATTACCAGTGTAAAAAAAAATAAAAATTGTTTTATGATTTAAAACTAACGAACACCCTAGAGTAGACCGCATAGATATCAGTTGTCCGGGTTTCTTGGCCTCTAGGTGGACGACGGGATGGACTTTGTCCCCCCTCTCTCCCCCATCAGCTCGAGCCCTCTAAAAATTGAAGTTCAAGGAAACATATTTCCATTAGGGGGCTCAAGCCGATGGGGGACAAAGGACCTAGTCGTCCACCTAGAGGCTGAGAGACCCTGACTTCTGATATCTATGCGGTCTACTCTAGGGTATTCGTTAGTTTTAAATCATAAACGACTTTACATATAATAAGCTTTATATGCTGATTCCAAATATGTAATTTATTTTTCTGTAGGTGGCGTACTTTTCAAGATAGAGCATATATATATATATATATATATATATATATATATATATATAATATATATATTATATATAAATATATATATATATATATATATATATATATATATATACCATATATTATATTATATATATATATATATATATATATATATAATATATATATATATATATATTATATATATATATATATATATATATATATATATATATTCTGGTAGTAAGCTTTATAAGCAGATTCCAAATAGGTAATTGGTTTTCCTGTGTGTCATACTTTTTAAGATAATTCTCCTGGCCCTTTTCTGGAATTGTGCTATATATATATATATATATATATATATATATATATATATATATATATATATATATATATATATATATATATATATATATATATATTATATATATATATATATATATATATATATTATTTTCTATTGAGTTTTATATTTTTTACAGTATTATCGATTATCAAAAATATTAATGCGATCAATATATAAAAAATCAGAAAAAAACATCAATAGTGATATCCCTATAAAAGCAAGAAATTTAGCCGTTTAAAATTTTCGTAGCCTTATTTTTTATATTTTTATTGAAAATATAAAATTAAAATGTATGTCAATTTATAAAAAAAAAACTTCAAAGAATTTTTTAATATCATTTGTGTAAATTAAATATTTATAGTTTTAAAAAAATTATTTATGTGAAGTCAAGTGTCAACTACACCACTATTACCCCAGATTTTTATAAAAATCACAGGATATATAGCTATACTCTAAAAAAAATAATAATGAAGAATAAAAAAAAAACAAACATGGCAGTCTCTTAAGGAAAAAAAGTTACAGCCTCCCAAAGTCGTTAAAACTCCCATAGGATTTTCTTATAATTTTTTTTTTTTTTTTTTTAAATCACAGTATATACAGTATATACTTTGGCCATTTTCCACCCCTGCTCAAATTTTTAGCTATACCGTTTGTAAATATTTATTTTTCGTAAAATATGCTGTCTGACACATTTGTTCCTTAATAACTATATAAACTGTTGGTACACTTTTTATAAAGTTATATTAACAATTAACAGAGTTACAAACATTTTTCCAAAAAATTTTGCAAAATCTGATTTTCCACCTTCCTGTGGTTTTTATGAATTATCTCGCAAAGTTTAAATCACACAATTTTTTTTATAAATGCAATTTTTGTTCAGAAAGAGCTAAGGAATAATAAGCAATGTTAAAATTTAAAAAATGTTAAAAATGTTAAATTTTATTAACATGTGAATTGGGCGGGGTAACTTTGGCCGCCCCCTCATTTTATGGTTATTGGGCAACTTTAGCCAGTTGTGAGGTTGCTCTAAATGCTCTTAAATTAAATAATATAGGGGTTTTATTTATTTAATATAATTGTTTATATTTAGCTATATATTTTTTTTCTTAAATTTTTTTTTTTCATTTTTTTTCCTTTTTTTCATTTTTCCATTTTTTTTTCATTTTTATTCAGTTTTTTTTTTTTTTTTTTTTTCCCAAAATTTAAATTAAAATAAAAGATTAAAAAATAAAATTAAAATTTAAAAGTTTTTTTTAAAATGTCAGCACAAATTGCTTGAGACAAGTCTGTTATTTCCCCATCCGACATCATTGAAATTGTAAATATTAATCCCCATTACATAAATCCAAGAGGACAGTATGGGTTTTCAGACCCCCTAAAGGTGTCTGCCTAATGTAGTTAAGTTTTTTTAAAGTTTTTGTTCCAAAAAAGGAATTTTAAATTTTTTGATTTTATAAAGACAAATATCGTACAATTAATTTTAAGAAAATACCCCAAAACAACTTGAAATTTTAAATATAATTAAGAAATATTATTACTACAATAAAACTAAGGCAATATAAGGAATATTAGTACTACAATACAACTTTTGCATACAATGGGGTAACCTTGACATGGGGGGGCCAAAGTTGCCCCATTGCTGGGGTAACTTTGGCCAATCCCCTTTTGACCCTCCTGCACGGCCACTACAAGAGCGAAGGGCCTCAAATTTTTGGTGAGTACTCCCTAGTATTTGATAAGTAATTTAGATATATAAACTTCTTTATAAGATATTTGGGGAATGTTTGGCAGGCATAAACATGTGGCCCACCTGCGGTTCAGTACTCTAAAAAAATAATATTGAAATATAAAAAAATGAAAATGATTTGTCTTTGGGAAAAAAAGTTACAGCCTCTCAAAGTTTAAAATTTTCCCATAGGTTTATAAAAAAAAAAAATAAGTGGGCCTTGTGCTCGTTTTAAGGCCATCGTAGTTCAGGTTATGATAAGATTTGTTAAGTATACATAGATATTCTCTGTGTATACCTAACAAAACATATCATAACCTGAACCAAGACTAGCATGAAATGAGACCTAACCTGGATGGATCAAAAAATGAAAAGTCTATGGGAGTTTTAATAACTTTGAGAGGCTGTATCTTTTTTTTCCTAAAGAGACCGCCATGTTTGGTTTTTTTTATTCATTATTATTTTTTTAAGAGTATATCCTTTGATATTTATAAAAAATCGGGGGTGAAGCCCCTCTGTGCTACTATTACCTTAACCTTAATAACTACTGTAACTAAAAACCTGACAATTTGGCTTTGTCAGAATATATATACTATATGATACCCAAACCATCTAAATACTCTTATGATACTCAGTAATTGTGGAGCAGTTTTCACTTGGGTTAATGTAATTACTGTATTAAAACTATACATATATATAATTTACAAAAATGGTATCCAAAAATTATTTTTATTTTTTTGGCCAGACTCGAGGAACAACATGCAAGTATTTAAAAAACTAAAACAGTTACAGGAAAATAAATAACATTTTTGAATTCAGCTAGCAATTTCATTGGTGAAACTTAAAAATATATATTTTATTCTAATATTTATTAAAAATACCTTAAATATTAGTATCATCTTAGATCTGGCAGTGTACGCTCTGAGTAAGCTTCCATGTCTGGCTTGTCTGCAGTAGAAGGAGCGCAAGGGTTGCCCAAAATTGTTTTTTTATCATGCTCTGGAGAAAATATTAATTTTTTAATTTTTTTTTTAAGGGGTTCAAGCCAATGGTGGAACAGAGGGGGGGATGAAGTCCCCCCCCTGTCATCCCCCAGTAGGCCAAAAAACCCTGACTCATTACATCTTTGTGGTTTACCCTGGGGTATCATTTAGTTAAAAAAAAAACTTTTGGCAACTGCCACTCCTTCGTACTTCTCAAAAACGATAACTATCATACAGTTTTGCAACATTTTAAAGAATTTAAAAAATTTTAAAAGCGTTATTTTATTTTTTTTAATTTCATCCATAAAAATGTCTCCTGATTTTAAAAATTATTCATTTTCATGTAGCTGTTCTAGTTTTTTAGTTATATGCATATTGCTTTCTGAAGGCTGACCATTTTTTTTTTTTATATATATATATAAATTGATGTACATTTTAAGTTTATAATTTCAATGGCTAAATTTCTTGTTTTTATAGGGATATCACTATATATGTTTTTTTCCGATTTTTTATATATTGATTGCATTAATATTTTTTTTGATGGTCAATAATTCTATGATTATCAACGATTCGATTTTATAAATAAAATAGTAATGGTAGCACAGGGGGCTTCACCCCCGATTTTTATAAAAATCACAGGATATAGCTACTCTAAAAAAAATAATTTTTTTTGTTTCATTGTGTAATAAACTTAGTTTCAATATATAAAAGGTTCTAAAAAGGAATTCCTTAAGATAGCTGAAACCCCACAAGAATGGCATCTCCGATTTCTAGAATGAATTTAAATAGCATAACTGAGGAGCTTGCTCACGTGACAAAAAAAAGATTTACAGAAGTGGAAGCCGCCTTATCAGCAACCCCTGACAATAGCACTGATAGTGACATGGTAGCTTTTCAACAAATAAACCTACTGAAGATGAAGAGGATTTGGATATGTTATGGCCGAAATTGCATTGACATCTCATTCACCTTCAAAGGAATCACACCAAGGAACCTCATCGAAAAAACTGAAGAGACAGTTATCAAGGAGCAAAGATAATTCAAATTTGCAATCTGTGAAAGAGGAGATGAGACTACGAAAAACATGGAGATGCTGCCTACAGAAGAGAATCCTTTCATGTGGTGGCATGAAAATGGGCCAAGGTTTCCATTATTATCAGTGCTTGCAAGCAAATATTTATCAGCCCCTCCCTCATCAGTCGAGAGCGAGCGTATTTTTAGTGTAGGTGGGAATGTAAACACCCCAAAAAGGAACAGGCTCTCGCCAGATACTAGTGAAAGCTTAATGTTTTTACATCACAATTTTGAGAATTTTTGAATTTGAGTATTGAATGATATCTATCTTTATCTTAAAGTAGTATTATTATTATGGTTCATGTTGAATAATAGCGTTTTTTTTTCGTCTTTTCAGCTGATAATTGGGGTCTTTCTTCTCATTATTTTATTCTTAATATTGTAGCTAGTTAAAAAAATCTTCTTTGTAAATTATAATCATATTAAAACATAAAAGCTAGTAGCTAAACTTTGTTAGTACTTACTGGAAAATGGAAATGGAATAGTTTTTGAATGAACACAAACATAAAAAAAGTTATTGCCTCATTAATACTATATTTTGCATTACCATTTCCATTCCATTATGTACTATTTTAATTATATAAAATAAATGACTTGGGCACAACCAAATATGAAATAAAATGACTAAGTATTGTTGTACAGGAATGCAATCCTGAGTGCCTAGCAGTACAACAAATGTTCTATCTTATTACTGTGTATTTATTATATTAATGGTAAATATCTAGATTTGAATCAGTGTATATTTTCTGAAAAAATTTCTAAGTTCAGAAAAGTTAAGTTAAGTAAAGTTTTTTAAGAAAA
>JABUQX010043277.1:0-7500 GCA_015478945.1 Trachelipus rathkii
AGTTTGATTAAGTAATCTAAAAAATTAGAATGTATTATATTTCAATATGTTTAAAGGGATTAATCATTTTTCCTATAATTTTCAATAACATAATAGCACATTATGTTTAATTAGCTTGATTATAATTATATTATATTTATTATATATATACTATTCTCACCTTATTTTTTTATTTGAAAGTAATACATCTATTCTATAATATATAAGATAAATGTTATAGTAATAAGCTTTAAAATATTAATATTATATATTATATTATATAATATATATTATATAATAATATTTAATATATTAATATATATTAAAAAATATTTATAATTTCCATACTTTTTACAAAGTACGTTAATATAATAATTGTCTACATATATATATATATGTACTATATAATTATATTTTTATTCTTTCTTGAGTTATGCAATTTACAAATATTTATAAATTTTGTTTAATTAATTTAATACTACATATTAATGATACCTAGTCATTACTAATCATTAATTTCAATGTGGTGATTTCACAGAAGATTTTTAAATAAATTGGATTATTTATCAGAGAAATATGTATGTCATTATAATTTTATTAAATAGATAGTCTTCTGATTAAAACATAGATTATCAAATTGGATTAACCCTATATACATTAAGTTAATTCTATATGAAAAGTTAAATAAATTATGTATATCATCTAAAAAAATAATTATCTAAACTATTGTAAATACCCATATAATAAACAAAGTAACATGAAAAAAAAAAAAAAAAAATAATTCATTCAAATTGTAAGAAATTATTTATTAACTCACACGCATTCACTCATTTTTTCTTGCAATGCACCGTAGCGTGCCCACTTTCGGTGCTTCTCAACTAGAGATACTTTAGTCTTGTCACGCTCCAATTTTGTAACTTTCGTATTACTGTTATTTATTTCTTTATATAATTTTGTCAATTTTTTTTGTGAGATAGTTAAGATGTATTTTTGTATTATTTACTCCTTATAGCTATGTACTCTCCTAAACGCACGGTACTTGTATCGACTTTGCCCCTCTTACTTTTGCCTATATCGTTATTGCTAGAATTTGTTACACTCTATATCGCTCACATTATTTTGAACAGTGACGAAATTATTTTGTGTCATAGAGAACGATAACTTCGACATTATCTTTCTACGCGCCGTATTATTTAAAGGTTAGTATGAGATCAAATAATGTTATATTCTTTTATTTATCTCATATAATAATTATCAGAGCGATGTCCATATATGTGTAATTTCTATCTCTATATTTTTAAAAGATTATTTCCATCCTCACGTTCGAGAATATAACACTGTAATTGGGGTCTCTACTCCTATGATGTCAGTCACTAATATCATTATATACATCCCAAGCATTTTCTAATATATTACATAGATATTAAACGCATTAATAAGTATATTAGTGGTTTTGATGATGTATAATTACATATATTATATACTATATATATATATATATATTATACTATGTATATATATATATATATATAAATATATATATATATAAAGGTAGAGCGAGACGGAGTCGAATCAGGAAGGTCGCGGGTTCGATTCCTCGACCGGAACCTAGGTTAAAATCAGGCTTACAGTTGCCCTCCTTGAATAGCTGCCATGCCCGTGAGGTGTGAACTTTTTTAATATTTATATATATAATATATATATATATATATATATATATATATATATATATATATAGTATATATATATATATTATATATATATATATATATATATATATATATATATATATATATATATTTACCATCTCCCAGGTAGGGCATTCACCTTGTCAGTTGGACCAACATCTTCTCCCTTCTATTCCCGAAACTCTTGATCCTAGAGCACTCTAGAAAAACAATTCTCGGCCCAATGGGTCCCGATGATAGTCCTTGAGTTATACACTCAGGTAGGGTTCTTCCATTGGCCTTGAAAACCTCATTCTCCCCAGAGCTCTCCAGAAAGATCGTGTTTCTAGGGCGCATAAGATTCCAATGCTGGTCCAAGAGTTCTACAAGAGAAAAGTAAAGGGCCGGGTTGCTAGCCCTGTAGACCTATATATATATATATATATATATATATATAATATAATTATATATATATATATATATATATATATATATATATATATATATATATATATATATATATATATATATATATATATAATATATATTATAATATATATATATATATACTATTATATATATATATATAATATGATATATATATATATATATATATATATATATATATTATATAATAATTATTATAAATATATACTCAACACCATGTCCGCGTCATGACTAATAGAGTGTTGGTTAACTGCAGTAAATATTAATTCATATTTCCACAGCTTTTCGTGGAAGAAATAACAAAATTTGCAATAAGTTGTTCCCTGCCCTTAGTAGCCAAACGAAGAGGATTCTCTTCATATGAATCTGTATGTGTCGCTATATCCATAACTTCTTCTGCCATTTTAATTTAAGTTGGGCAAGGTTTGTATATTAACTTTATAGCAATCCAAGTTTAATTTCTTTAATTAATAAATCCAAAAGAAACTATTGCCGGGAAAATAATTGTCGCTCCTCTCCATTTATAATTCAGAGGGCAATTATGACTACACTTATTAAAAGATATAAAGAAATCTTTTGCCAGAAAATTTCGTATCCTCCTCCAGACAAGTTTTAATCAAAAATATAAAAATACTATGCTTCTTTCCTATAAAATTTAAAAACAGACTCATTCATTTAGTAAAATTCTTTGTTACAATAATCTGGCCAGGTCCTCATTCTAAAAGCCTTCTCATCTTGAATTCTGAAAGCTATTTAGACTTTAGTTAGAAGTTCTTGCAGCCTTCAGTTTTCTTCTCTGTTGTTCTTCAGTTTCTTCTGCCCTCATTTCCCAATTCCATTTTTAATTCGTCCATCTTCAACACGGTCGAATCATATAATATATATATATTAATATATTATATTATATATAGAAGGTATTATCATTTTATTATATATATATATATATATATATATATATATATATATATATTATATAGTTAATTATATGTATATATATATATATATTATATATAGAGAGAGAGAGGAGAGAGAAGAGAGAGAGAGAGAGAGGAGAAGAGAGATGGTGATTGATTGTTTGAAAAGTTGTGTACCAAAGCGTTTATGAAGGGTATAGTTGCAGAGGGATTGGAGGAGAAGCATTAATAGTACCTTAATCCTTATATAGGGTAAGGGTGATAAGGTAACTGTAGGTATTACGGGGAATTAGTTTATTGGTGTTGTAGAGAGATTATATGCGTAGTCATTTTTGGTTCGAAAGAGTGCGTTGATGTGACTGAAGGACTGTATTGGTGAAGAACAAGATGCGTTTAGAAGTGGGTAGAGGATGTGTGGATCAAATCTTTACATTGAACAAATGATTGGGAAAATGGAAGGAGGAAGAAGAATAAATTGTAATTTAGGTTTTATGGATTTTGCAACAGACATATAGGATTAATAGGGAAGCTCTATGGCAATTGTTAAGTGATATATGGTGTTGGTGGTAAGCTTCTCAATGGAATCAACAACAGTATGTATGACGATAGTGAAGCGCGTGTGTAGAATAAAAAGAAGTCGAACGAGATTGGTGTAATATATAGCATTGAAGTGAGGCAGGGCTGTGTTTTGTCTTCTTGGTTATTCAATTTGTATATGGATTGGGTTATGAAAAAATTAAGAGGTGGGGTGGCAGGGGGATGGTGTTGGAATGATAGAGAATGAAGGAGAGTGGAGGTTCCCTACCTATTAAATGAGGATGAATTTCGGGTTTTGTGTGGCGTAGTCCTGAAGAAGAGCTTGGAAATCTGAATTGGTAGAGAGATTTGGTATTGTGTGTTAAACAGGAGGGGTTTTGAAAGTAACGTAGATACGAGAGAGGACTGTCCCGGGTTTGAAGTAAATTGTTAGATGGTGAGCAGGGCAGGAACAAGTTTTCTGAGTTTAAATATTGACGGATATATGTTGGATGAAACAGGAAGCGAATGATGCAGAGTGTAGAAGGGAAGTTGTAAATGGCAGGAAAGGTGGCTGTGGGGCACTAACATCCTTGAGTGGATGAAAAGGTGCTAATCTTGAGTGAGCTTGGGTCTTACAATGAGGGCTGTTGTTAGCGCCGTGTGTTAATGAGTGTAGTGAGACTTATGGTCTGGAATAAGAGGTAAATGAGTTTTAAAGTTCAATGTGTTCAGATGGACAATCTTAGGGGCGTGTTAGGTGTGAGAAGAATTGATTAAATGAGGAATGAACGTATCAGAGAGTTGTGTGGTGTGAAGAAAATGGTAAATGAAAGAATAAATGAAAGTATGTTGAGATAGTTTGGTCATGTGGAAAGGATGATCAAGCATATAGCGGAATGAGAAATTACTATCTTCTCGTAATTTATAAGATTTATAATATTTGCTTCCCCTTGAGGTTTTATTATTATAAAGAAACTATTTTTCTTAGATTTTAATTATTTAACACTGTCACTGTAAAATTCTTAAACATAATTTTTAACAAATAAATATAATAAATATAATAAACGTCTAGCTTTCGTGCTCTTGGACGATGCACTTCTTCGGGAGTTAGCAGAATGATACAGTATTTCTTAGCAATTTGACTACTCTTTGAAATGGCTACTTGGTCGATTATTGTATTTGTAAAGGAGGTCATACCCTTTTGAGTAATTTATTGACAGAGGGTGAGTTCTTTAGGTATAGGTTAGTTATATCATCTATTGGTACTTCTCCTGGTTGGAGGTTGAAGTTATTAGTATTTTTTATTATGAAGGATTCGATTATTTTCCTGGTTTCGGTATTTTGAACGGGTTTTATGATAGTGGAGTTGGTGACATTTATGTTGTGATTATTGTTTTGCCTGTGTTTTACTAATGAGGAGGATTGTTTGTCGTAATTTAGATCATTTTTGTCTTGGTTTATTCTTATAGTAAAATTATTGGTTTCTCCTATATATTTTTGTGGGCAGGTATTGCAATTGATCGTATAAATGCCTGAGTTTTTATTTTGATTGATATTATTGGGTTTAAGGGTTCGTTTTAAAGATATGTTATTAGATTTAACTGTTGGGATGTTTTTAGGTATGTATTGACGTATGATATTTTTTTGTAAGTTGGGAATGGGTAAAATGTTAGAATAAGAATTAATATTAGTATTTGCATGTAGGTATTTATGTTTTGCTTTACGGAGGGAGTTATTAATGATGCACTGGGGATAATTTAACTTAAAGAATATGTTTTTTTAGTACTGTGATTTCTGATTGTAAATGCTGAGGGCTACATAATTTGAAAGCGCGAAGAAATAGGTTGCTTAAGACTGCTATTTTAGTGGAGGTATCATGAGTGGAAAACCAGTGAATATATGAAGGGTTGGAGGTTGGTTTACGAAAGATGTTGAAGGAGGGGGGTGATTTCTGGTCCAGGATATTTGTAAATCCAAAAAATTTATTTTATTGTCTATTGCTTTTTCGATGGTAAATTTTATGTCTTCGTGAATATTGTTAATAAAATGTAATATGTTGTTTATTTCAATGTCCTTTGGTATAAGAGCGAAAATATCATCCACAAACCTAAACCATGTGATGGACGGATATTTTGGAAAAATATGATATGTTTCTAACAATCTTTCAAAAAGGCTTTCTTCTTCACTAAAACCTCTCATAGGAAATATATCCACATCACACATAAAAAATTCAGAACATTTCATTCAACTCATTCACAATAAAACCCTTTCAGACTTCAACGTAGTCAGCTTTGATGTAACTTCCCTATTTACCAAAGTACCCGTAAACTTTACCCTTAACATGCTCGAATATCATTTAAGTCATAACAACATTACATTACAACAACCATTTACAATCATTAAACAACTAATAAACCTTACCCTTGATCATTCATATTTCAACTTCCAAGATAAATACTACAAACAGATATCAGGCCTGTGTATGGGATCTTCACTTTCCCCAACCTTTAGTAATATATTTATGGAGCTTTTAGAAACATATCATATTTTTCCAAAATATCCGTCCATCACATGGTTTAGGTTTGTGGATGATATTTTTGCTCTTATACCAAAGGACATTGAAATAACAATATCCACGAAGACATAAAATTTACCATCGAAAAAGCAATACACAATAAAATAAATTATTTGGATTTATAAATATCCTGGACCAGATATCACCCCCCCCCCCTCCTTCAACATCTTTCGTAAACCAACCTCAAACCCTTCATATATTCATTGGTTTTCCACTCATGATACCTCCACTAAAATAGCAGTCTTAAGTAACCTATTTCTTCGAGCTTTCAAATTATGTAGCCCTCAGCATTTACAATCAGAAATCATAGTACTAAAAAACATTATTTAAGTTAAATTATCTCCAGTGCATCATTAATAACTCCCTCCGTAAAGCAAAACATAAATACCTACATGCAAATACTAATATTAATTCTTATTCTAACATTTTACCCATTCCCAACTTACAAAAAAATATCATACGTCAATACATACCTAAAAACATCCCAACAGTTAAATCTAATAACATATCCCTAAAACATACACTTAAACCTACTAATAATAACAATCAAAACATTGATTCAGGCATTTATACTAATCAATTGCAATACCTGCCCACAAAAATATATAGGAGAAACCAATAATTTTACTATAAGAATAAACCAAGACAAAAATGATCTAAATTACGACAAGCAATCCTCCTCATTAGTAAAACACAGGCAAAACAATAATCACAACATAAATGTCACCAACTCCACTATCATAAAACCCGTTCAAAATACCGAAACCAGGAAAATAATCGAATCCTTCATAATAAAAAATACTAATAACTTTAACCTCCAACCAGGAGAAGTACCAATAGATGATATAACTAACCTATACCTAAAGAACTCGCCCTCTCTCAATAAATTACTCAAAAGGGTATGACCTTCTTTACAAATTCAAAAATCGACCAAGTAGCCATTTCAAAAAGTAGTCAAATTCCTAAGAAATACTGTATCATTCTGCTCAGTCCCGAAGAAGTGCATCGCCCACGAGCACGAAAGCTAGACGTTTATTATATATATTTGTTATTTGTTAAAATTATGTTTAAGAATTTTATAGTTTCAGTGTTAATTAATTAAAAAATCTAGAAAAATAGTTTCTTTAAATAAAAACCACAAGGGGAAGACAATATTATATATATATATATATATATATATACTATATATATATATATATATATATATATATATATATATATATATATATATATATATATATATATATATATATATATATAATATGTATATATATAATATATTATAAGTAAAGATTGCATAATAATCGCAATTAGATAAGATGTTAAAGAAGAACATATAATGGGAAGGTAAAGAATTAACTGCCTTCCTGGATTGAACCACCGCGTGTTTGCGCGTGAG
>JABUQX010043277.1:15000-17500 GCA_015478945.1 Trachelipus rathkii
CATCATTCACTCCTATTATGTACTTTTTCGCTCACCTCTGTCACACTCGCATTTCTTTCCATCAGACATTCCTTTACTGAATCAATCCGATTCTTCTTCGGTCTCCCAGCAGATCGATTCCAGCACATCACCACTAAGCATCATCTTAACCACCAACTATCATCCATGCCTTCCAAATTTCAACCCATTTTAGTACACCGTCTATTCTTCTTTACGTCCTTCTTCACCCATACAATTAAACTAACATGTTCCTTCCTCATTTTATCAATTCTTCTCGTACCTGACACCACCCCTCACTCAAGATTGTTCATTTGAGCAGATTGCACCTTAGATCTATACCCCTTATTCCAGGCCATATTTTCATTACTATAACATTAGCACCGCAAGATTTACCATTTCTCAATTTCCCATTCACCTATTACTCCTTCTACTAATATACCTCATCCCAAATATAAAATTAATTCTTGCGCCATCAAACTCACACACATTCACTATCACCTCTTCATTACTGCTATTATTATTATTCAGATTTTCGAAGTGTTCCCTCCACACTCTCCTCACATCATTTCTCGTTTACGAAAGTATCATCACTATTTCATTATTCTCCAAAGGTTAACTTACTCTCTATATAACTTTGTACTCCCTTTCTAGAAGAGCTTCCTATTTCTTGTAAAATCCTCATTCCTCTCCTTCAATCTGTTCGATATCATATTTTTCCTCCTACGTTATGTACTTTAATCTTCCTTTTCTCCTCCTTAAACATATAATATAATATATATATATATAAATATATAATAGCATATATATATATATATATATACTATATATATATATAATATATATATATATATTATATATATCTATATTATATTATAATATATATATCATATAATATAATATATTATATATATATAATATATATATATATATATATAAATATATATATATATATATATATAAATATATATATAATAAATTATAAATATATATATATTATATATATAAATATATTATTATATATTATATATATAATATATATATACTATATATATAGTATATATATAATATATAGGTATATATATATATATAATATATATATAAATATATTATATATATATATATATATATATATATAAAATATATATATAATATCATTATATATATTTAATATATACTATAATATATATATAATAATATAAATATATATAACTCATTATATATATATATACTATATTATAATATATATATATATATTATATATATATAACTTATATATATATATATATATATATATATAAACAGCCCCTTTTTTGAGAATTCAATCATTCGGCTTTTTAGTACATTCAACCAAGCTCTCCTTTTTTACTTTTAACGCACTTAGCATCACCTCTTATTCCACCATCATATAGAATATATACTTCCTACCTAGCACATTCAATATATGAGATATATGTATATCGGGAGTGGAAAAAATTTCGTTCTCCTATCGCTCTTGCTAATTTTCATTCAGCCTAGAAATCAGTTTGCGGGATACTGCTTCGACGAGGCCAAGCGGCTTTCATCAATGAAAGTGCGTACCTCCTTGGTTCTCCTACTACAAATCTTTCAGGCCTTGCCAAAAACATCTCTAACAACTTCTGTAAATCTGCCTTTCCTCCTCTTATTCGTTCTGATGGTTCTTTTGCTAATTCTCCAACTGAAAGGCCAAATCTCTTCGCCTCCTATTTTCCTCTAGACTCAACCCTGGATGATTTCTGGCATTCTCTCCTCCTGCTTCTCTCTCAAGGTGTCCCTATGCTTTTGGCCCCTGTGATTACTTTTGCTTCGGTGCATGGGTTCCTGAAATCTATGAACGTTAGGAAGGTGGTTGGCCCGGATGGCATTCCTCCCCGTGTTTTTGAGGGAGTGTGCTTCCGTGCTGGTTCCTCCCCTCGTTCACTATATTCTCTATGTCTCATAACTAACACTTTCCCTCAGTGTTGGAAGCACCAACCATGTCCAACGATTCCGAAAAAAGGAAGCCGCTCTGATCCTTCTAACTATCAACCTATAGCTCTAACGGACATGATTAAAATATATATAGGACCTTCTCATCTCTCATTTCTTAGATCATATGGAATCTCATTCACTTCTTTTCCGATCGCCAGTAGGCTTTCGGCGCATAGAAGATTCTAATAGAAGATATATCCTATCTATTAATTTAAATAGAGATATATATAAGATAAACTATGGGGAGTTTTATGGTGGCGTTGACATATCAAGCCATTTGGACCGGGTATGGCACCGCGTAACATGCTCTCAAGCTCCATTATATATAGGGTTCCTCTTTCATATGCTTACTTATGTCATAGATATTTAATCATCGCTCAATATCGGCTGTGTTTGAAGGGAGATATTATAATATATATATATATGATAATTAGATAGAGATTTCAGGTTCTATCAATTGTCCTATTCTTACTTTTAAATATATATATAACTCACCAATAGCACATCTAAC
>JABUQX010043277.1:25000-31444 GCA_015478945.1 Trachelipus rathkii
ATTTTTCACCTTATATACCTATTTACTTTCAAATTTAAATAAATGTGTTTCAATTTAAAACACTTTTAATTAACCATTATTGTTAAGTATTTACTGTTTTTCCTTCATGACTTGTCATTGCGTTTTGTGAAAAATCCTTACGTGGTAGAGAATAACTGCTGTCATATTTGGATTCAGCACATCAAAAAACATAAAGTTCAACAGTTAAACTAAAAACTATTTAAATCTTTGTATGACGAGTTAGACAACATTCATACTACATTACTTTTCACACAGAAGTAAGATGGCTTTCAAAAGGAAAGGTGCTAACATGGTTGTTTGAATTGAGACATGAAGTTCAGTTTTTTTTTAATTATTTAACTTGGTGTACTTGGTGTACGAAATAATGAAAGATATTTTAAAATAAGCTGGATTTGCTATTCCTAATCTTCTGCAGACATATTTTATCATTATTTTAACTTTGTGAAATTTTTTTTTGGAAAATAGATGTTAGATATATCTATTTAAAATTTGCCTAAATACTTATTATTTTTAACCTATGACGCCCAATTGTTTCTAAGGTTATTTTAGAAGTAGTTTTTCTGTATTTTACCTTAATATATTTATTATCTTCTCTAGACGCTGATTTATCAGTCTATTATCTCTAGGTATATTTGACGGAAATAGTTTTTCTTTAGAGAGGTATCTTCCACTGTATTTTCTTTTTGCTTCCTCTACATCTCTCTAGACGCTGAACAACATATTAGCTCTATTTTCTAGAATATTTTTAAATGCATATTTTTCCTTTGGGAAGAAGTTTTTCGGTATTTTTTCTTTAAGGCATTCATAAATCTCTTTAAAGCCTAGGACCCTAATATAGCCCTATTTTCTCGGTCTAATTTGGTCGCAGCTTTTTCAATTTCTTTTTCCCTAGGCGCTTTATCAATATTTCTATTATTCTAGGAAATTGTTAAAATGAATAGTTTTCTTCTGAGAAGAAGCGGTGATTAATTTCAACTTTGATATATTCTTTCCAAGAGTATGATCGGTGGGATTTGGCATTAATAGCTTATGATGTTTTATTTAAAATTTAAAAGAGATATTAGGTTCCCCATCATAATTTTCAATCGTAGATTAGCCATAAAAGCTATGAATGCTTTAATTTTATTTTAAGGCAACATATTCGTTTTTGCGTTGAACTAGTTTGATAATGAACTAGCTACAAAATATAGTAATATATAGTATAAATATATTATATATATATATATAATATTAATTATATATATTAATATAACTATATTATATATAATTATATTATATTATAAGTACGTATGGGCACTAAGAACCTTTCGTATGAGGATAGAATATATGCCTTCAAACTTGTACAGTCATTTGTGTATAACTGATCATCGACGAGTCTTGTGACCCTAGTCACCAAGGTGCTGCCCTAGCGGCAAGGTCATATTCGTCTGAGAACCCTGTTAGGCTACGATCGAGTGAATTTGGATGTGAAGTTATACTGATGACGTAATACTCGCGAGACGGAGATGACGTTCTCTCTCGTCCCCCCGTAGGGGGCGTGCAACTCCGTAAAAATTATAATAACGTAGAAGAATGAACTGGAGGTGTTTGAGAGTCGGAGTCGGAGACGAGACGGAGTTGAGTGGATGATCGCGATCGGACCCCGGAGGTGGGTCCCTTCTGAAAAAAAAAGAAGAAATGCAACATGCAAAGAGAAGAGAGAAGAAGAAGAAAAGAGGAGGAAAGGAAGATGGAAGAAGAAGAGAGGAGAAGATTCCAAGTGGTTGTCACAAGGTGCTGAGCACTTGGTGGGTTAGTAAACATCATTAAGATAAAATATTACGTTTACTACTGCTTCTGTTTCTATCATGTAATGTCGTCATGCATCGCATATTGCAGAATAACCTTTTTTTCTAATGTTGAAGACTAACATTATATTTTCAAATACTAAAAATCTTTTACCATTGTTCAAAAAACTAAATATATTTCGCTTTATCCTTAACATATACTGTTACTATTTTTTTATAAGTCGTTAATTTTACATTATAATTTGTGTTAATTATATTTAATTTTTATTTTAATTTTTTTTAATATTTTCTAACTTATTATATTTTTTTTTTTTTTATTTTTTTTTTTATTTAAATATTTTTATTTTTTTTTATTTTTTTGAAGTTTTATTTTATTATACTATTGTTAATTTTTTATTTACTTTTAATTTTTTTATTGCTAACTTTATTTTATTTTTAATTTTTTTTTCTATTTATTATTTTTTTTTATTTCTTAAAACTTTTTTTGTTTTGTTAAATTTTTATCTTTTCATGTTTATAACGTAAACAATTTACGTTTTACTACCTCTATAAGCAGTAATCACTAATAACAACATCCACTCACCTCCTGTCGTTGTATCTATTGATCTATTGAACTATGATATTTGATCTATTGATAAGGTAAATTTTACTACTGTATGTTTCCATACCACAAAGCATAAATCAGTAAATCAAACACAATCCATCTACCTTCCTGTTTGTGATCTATTGATATTTGATCTATTGATCATATTGATAGGTATTATACGAGGAGGGTAAGGCTAGCCCTCGGCTGAAGCAAACCCGATACAACCTTCGGGGTGACCCGCAGGATTCCACCCTTTAGGCGCATCCCCTGGTTTTCTCAGGAAAGTATGTGTTGATTTAGATACCCTCCCCCTTTTGGTTATGTAACTGTTATTCGTAATTGGCGTTTATGGTTATTAAAATATATTATGACAAATTGTGGAAATAACTGATTTGTTAGAGAATGATGATTTTGTAAGATATTACTGTTATTAACTGACGATGATGTGTTAGAACGTGAGCCTAGGTTAGTTTTTGTCTGATAATGTAGGTTTGCACTAGACTTTTTGCTAATAGCTACGTTTTCATATTCAAATGATTATACTGCGCAACGAGGACCCTTTGATGAAGATAGATGTTAATTAGAATATCTTTGTTATAATGTCTAATGTTAATGTAAAATACCGATTGATATTTAAGACATGCTTGAAAATTTGAATTAGGTTTAACGTTTTGTCAGCTGCGTGTTTAGTTCTTTGCTGTTGTCAATGTTTAAACTTGAGACGTTGCATTTATTAGTGACTTTAGAATTTAGGTTTGTCGTTGTACTTAATATTCTTAGTTCAAGCAATGCTATGTTTTTAATGTGAAAACTTTGTTACGTTGGCATAAATTCTATTTTGTTTGTTAAGTTTTGTGTGTGTTTGTGTGGTGTGTGTGTTGTGTGACTATTTCTGTTGTGTTCTGTGAATGTGCGCTGTTGTTTGTGTATATGTGTGTATGTGTGTGTGTCATTTATTCTTAGTTATTACACTACTGTTCACATTACTGATTCTGTTCCAACATGTTACATATGTCAATTGCATTGTCCTAGATCCAATGTCCTTGTAAGACTGACATTTACTCAATCACATTTTCTCTTATAAACGTACTCATATGAATTTTTTTTCCTAATGTTTTTCACATGTATACTGTTTACTATTTTTTTAAGTTTCTTCATTTTACTTTAGACTATATTTATTTTATTTCTTTTATTTTATTTTTATTTTTTATTAAAATGAATTTTTCTGATATATGAAATCTTTTTTTTTCTTTGTTGTTTTAATTTGTATTTTTTCATTTTAATTTTCTTTTTTTTTAAATAATTTATTTACTAACGTTATTTTTTTGTAGTTTTTATTTACATTTTATATTTTGTTTTAATTTTTTTTTTTTTTAATTTGTTTTTTTTGCTAATTATTTTTCAATTCTTTAAATACTACCTATTTATATTTAGTCTTGTTAATTGGATTATTTATTTTTTTATTTTTTATTTTCTTTTAATTTAATTTTTTATCAAATTTTTTATTTCTTTTATTTATATTGTTTTCTTCATCTTTAATTTTTTTTTTTTTTATTTTAACTTTTAATTTTTTTTTTTTTTTTTTTTGTTTAGTTTGTAAATTATCTAAGTTTGTTTTGAGTAATACATTGTGTTTATTTTTTTTATTTTTTTTAATTTTATTGTTTTTCTATTTTTATTTTATTTTTATTTCTTAAAACTTTTTTGTTTTTACTAAAACATTTAATGACTTTTCATGGTTTAAAGTAAAATACGTTTGTGGTGTGTGGTCGTGTGTGTGTGTGTGTGTATGTGGTGTGTGTGGTGTTGTGTGTGTGTTGTCATTTTCTTCAAGTTATTCTGTCTATAGACTAAGCTTACGAAAAAGTGTGACTAGGTTCTTTTGGATGTATGTTAGTTACTTTACTGTGTTAATGTGAGAACTTTGTTATGTTGATGCTATTTCATTGTTGTGTGTCAGGTTTGTCGCTGAACATTATTTTCCTTAGTTCAGATGAGCTATAGTAATCTTTATTATGTGGACACTTTGTACGGTGGTAATATCAATGTCAGTATGATAATTCCACATGTTTGTAATTTTTGTTAAGACTATTTAGGTAAAATATCAGTGATAATGTTGAAGTGTGTGGATAGTGGTTTGTTCTTGTATGCTATGTCAGTTACTTCTGCTGTTAAGTGGTGGAATTTTTTAACGTTTAAGTTTATTTCGTGCTTAAAGGTGTGTTAGGTTTGCGTTGTACTTATTTTCTTAGTTCAGATGAGGCTAAGTAAGTTATTAATGTGAAAATTGTTACGTTAGCAATATATATTGATCAGTGTATAAAAGAATTTGTTTTTGTTAGTTTTATCCAAAATATCTACTCGAAATGTGACTTGATCAATAAAAATAGATCTAAGATACAACTGACTGGAGGGGGATGGATTGTGGATGGATGGTGTTTGATTTATGATTAATGCTATGGTATGTAAACGTGTACAAATTTTCTATACAATTTGACCTTAATCAATAGAATCAATGATAAGATGGTTCGGAGGAGTTGATAGTGTTTGATTTAGTTTTTACTCGCTTTAGGGTATGTACGTTACAATTTAGTGAATTGACCTAAAATGTAATCAAATTTGATTAATAGAACCGATTCAGGAGGGAGGTTGATGTGTTTTTGATTATGATTTACTGCTTTAGGATAGTAAAAACATAAATTTTTAGTAAAAATTTGACGCTAACAATGATTCATAATCAATAGATTCAATGATCCTAGATCACAATATGGACAGGAGGTGAAGTGGGAGGTGGTTGATTTACTATTTACTGCTTTAGGGTATTAACTCGACATGTTTAGTAAAAAAAATTTTGAACCTAATTCAATAGATAATAGATCAATAGATAATAATCAATAGATCAATGGCACAACTGGACGGAGGATGAGTGGAAGTGTTTGATTTAGTGATTACTTCTTTATTTTAGTAAAAAGCAGCCTTTTTACATTTTATGATTAGAAGTATAAAAATTAAAAACAAATTTCAGGAATAAAAAAAAATAAAAAATAAAAATCCAATTTAAAATAAATTTATTACCTGCAAGAAAGTCTCACAAGTAAAATAAAAATAAACACAATAAATGCAGTAGAAAAAAAAAAAATAATAAAAAAGTTGAAAATGTAATTTAAATAAAAAAATAATTTAAATATAATCTTTTGCATTTTAAATCTAATTAAAAAAATACATAAAATCATCATTTGAATGAATTAACAAAGTTTGACTGTCAATAAAAATTATAAAAATAGTAAACAATATATGTTAAAGTGTAAAAATTATTTTTAACGTTATAATTAAATATATACATGAAATAATATGAATGTTACTCGCTCGACGTAAGAATATTCTTTTAAGCAAAAGATGCAATGTACTGCAAATAATAGAAAGAGACGTTTATGTAAACGTAATGATCTTGTATATTAAATGATGTTTACTAACCACACCACAGTGCCCAGCACCTAGCAACGTCCCTATCAATACTCTCCTTCTATCTTCGTCCCTCTTCCTTTCTCTTTTTTTCTTCTTCTTCTTCTTCTTTCTCTGTATGTGCTTCCATGGATTTCTTCTTTTTTTTCAGGAAGGACCGTACTTCGGGGGTCCCTGACGCGAATCGAAATCCGACTCCCCAATGTCCCCGTTCCGATCCGACAACCCAGCCTCCAAGTTTCAGTCTTGACGTTCATTTTATTTTTACGGGGCACGTCCCCTACGGGGGGAGCAGAGGACAGTAATCTCGTTTCCGACGAATTAAGTTCATATATTAATCCACCAAATTTCACTCCGATACTTAAAGCTACAGGGTTCAGGGCGAATTGCTTGGCGCTTAGGGGGCACGCATCCCTTTAGCGGTGACCATAGGGTACAAAAATCGTGTGATCAGTTATACCTACAAAAGAGCCATAGTAACAAGTTTGAAGCGAATCTCTATCTTCACGAAGGGTTGTCTTTTGAAGGTGCCCCATTAATGTACATATAGTAGTATATATATATATATATATATATTATATAATATTA
>JABUQX010043278.1:0-10000 GCA_015478945.1 Trachelipus rathkii
CTTCTTTCAGTTACCCAGCTTATATCGAAGGGTTCATCCGCCCCATAGCAGGTATGTTGCTTATACTGGGGGGCTCTGGTTTTCACCCGGCTCATTGATAGGGTTACGAGTCGAAAGCAAAAGTTATAAACTGTTCGTCTTTCCAAGTTCATTGACCTCTATCGGTTCGCGGCACGATTGATTGTACTTTATCTCATTTTCTATAGTACGCGCCAGCGGAGGTGTGTCGAGGGAACTTTAACACGTCGCGTACCGACACCTTTACGAAGCCCTCGTAGCCAAGGGGTGCTGTGTTCTGCGCTACGAATTTTGTGTAGATCATTGGTACTCAGCTAGTTCGTGCGGTGCATCCTTCTTATCCCACCTCTGTTTTGTGGAATTCTCTCCATCTTCTGTATTTCCTGCTGAATTTCATCTCCCTCACTTTAAAGCCTGCGCTGTGCTTCATCTGCACGTAATTACTCGCTTAGCTGAGGAAATTTTAGCTTGCACACCCCCTCCCTGAATAGGGCTATGCATGTGTAGTCTTAGCGATGCAAGTTGTCCAGACTATATTTGTAAAAATTATTAATATATATAATAGAATATAATTTAATATTATATTATTAATATATATTATATATATATATAAATAAGCATCCATCTTTATATATATATATATATAATATATTACTAATATATATATATATATATATATATATTATATATATTCTATATATATATATATATACTAATTTTTAATTCAAACTTCAAATAAAAGATCCGCATCGCGCATCCGCATCAGCATCGTCTCTCCTTTTTAAGATGCGCATCTGCATGCGCATCCGCAACAGTCAAATTTTTGACACGGCCTCACATAATATATATAATATAATATAATATATATATTATATATACTATTATATTATATATATATTATATATATATATTAATATATTTAATATATATATATATATATATATATATATATTATATAATTATATTATTATATTATATATATTTGATATATATATAATATATATATTATATATATAATATATTATATAATATAGTATATATATATATTATCTATATATATTATATAATATATAAATATATTATATATTTATCTATATATATATATATAATAATATTTATTATATATATATATATATATTATATTATATATATATATAATATTATATTATATATATTATACTATATATATTATTTCCTATAGGTTATATATTATATACAATAAATAAACCTATTATATAGAAATCTGTTTCTACATACAATTGTATTACAGGTATATTATAATATAATATATATAATATTTATATATATATTAATATTATATATATAATTAATATATATATGCTATATAATATTATAATATATATATATAGTATATATATATATATATATTATATATACTTATATATATATATAATATATACTTATATATTATATATATATATATATATAGATATATATATATATATATATAGGGTAGGTGGAGAGAAAGGCAACGGCTGTTAGTAGTTCCTTTCAATAAAATAGTTTTTTTTGTTTTTTGTTTATTTTTAATGTTTAATTGTTATCTTTGTTATTTTTTATGTAATGAAAAGCTGATTTTGCTTTAAAATTTATAAATTTTGGCGAGAAGGTCGGAAAAACTTTAGTTTTGAAGCATAATTTTACCTCATATTAAATTTTGTAGTATAAGAAATTATGACTTCAAAGTTAAGAGCATAATTTTGCAAGCAACCTTTCTGATGGGTGGAGTTTGGGGAAAGTGGATGGTGGCATGCTAAAGCGAGTTGGGTCTTCGTCCAGCAATTCCTTGCGGAAACTTAAACTGCAATTGAAACGCCAAAACATATCGCAATAGTAAGTATAAACTATAGTCATTAATAATAGTAAGACACAATGATAGCTAATTATATAAGTAACATAACTAATATATATATATACATATTATACATATATACTTATACTATACTCACTCACCTCACCCCTACACCCCTCACCTACCTACCACACCTCATCACTCAACTATCATACTACTTAACCACCCTCTAACTCACTACTCACTACCCACAATCTCACCTCACCATCTCACTCTATCACCCACTACCTACCGTCACCTCACACTACCTTACCCTCACCCTCTCACCCCTACCTACAGCCTACTACCTACACCCACCTCAACCTATATATACCACTATACCTCACTACCTACCTCAACTCACCTACTACTACCCCCGCCCTCATCCCACCTACTACCCCCCTACTAGTACCCCTGCCTACTACTACCTCACGAACCTCTCACCTACCCTCACCCTACTATCACTCTACCCCCCCTCACTACACTCACTAAACTACCCCCCACCTACCTCACTATACCAACTACCCCCTCACTACCCTCCCTACTTACCTACCCCCTACCTACCCCCTCACCCTCTACACTCACCTACCTCACCCCTCACTCCCCCTTACCTCCCCCTCCCACCCCCTCACTCATACCCCGCACCTCCCCCTCCTCACCTCCCACCCCCACCTACATCACCCTCCCTACCTCCCCACCTCACCACCTCACCCCCTCACCTCACTCATACACACCCCCACGCTCCCATATACTACTACACCTCACCCTCCCTCCCCACACCCCGCCACTACTATACCTACCCACTACTACCTACCTACTACCCTCCCCACTCACTCCACTCCACCTCACCCCACCCCTCACTACTACTCACCCCCCTCTCACTCACCTACCCTCAATCCTTACCTCTAACTACTCCCTACCCCTCTACCCTCACCCTCACCCCCACCCCCCCCTCACTCCACCTACCCCTACTCCCCCTACTCACTCACCCTCACTCTCACCTCCTCACTATCACCTCCTCCACCCTCACTCCTACCCCCCCTCCTCACCCTACTCACCTCCTACCCCGCCCACCTACACATTATTCATACCTATTACCTATTATATATATACTATACTTTTGTGCTGACAATCCGCATCGCGGATGTAAAAAATCCACATCCGCATTCCACATCGCTATCCCACGGCATGTTGGAAATCTTGACTCCGCAACTCACAAATCCGCATCCGCGGATTGTGCAAAAAATGACATCCGTAGTTACATCACTAATATATATATTTATATATAGATACTATATATATACGATAATATATATATACTATATACTGGGCTACATATATATATATATTCTAACTACATATAGTATAATATATATATATCTATTATATATTACCTGTTTAGTTGAATCTCTAGTAATATATAATATTATATATTTTATATTAATATATATATATATATATATATATATATATATATATAATATATATATTAATTAGATAATTATATATATATAAATATAATATATAATATATAGTATATATCAGGTGGACGGTGGAGGGTATTGATACAGGCAGATTCTGACTATTATATTATATACTAGTATATATTTATATATTATATATTATATATATATATATAATATATATTATTATATATATATATAATATATATATATATAATATTATATATATATATATAAATATATATAAGATATATATATATTATATATATAATTTATATATATATGATATCAGAGGGTTGGGCACCCCGCAACTTTTTTGTTAGTCCGCAATCCCGCAATTTCCGCTTAATTTTTGGTCGGACATTCAGCAGTCCGCAATTCCACAACTTTTTCCTGCTTCGCCAGTCCGCTATCGGAATTCAGCAATTTTTCAACTTTTTCTGCTTCGTCAATTAGCTATCGAAATTTCTCAATTCCGCAACGTTTCCTGCTTCGCCAGTCCGTTATTGCAAATCGGCTAATTCTATCGCTGATATAAATATTGAATTATATTATAGTGATGCTACTTATTGTAGATATTTGACTTTGGTAATTTGTGAAATTAATCATTATTTACATGTATTTCTTTGTTATATGTTGTAGAATATAGACTTAAATTTTTAGTTGAATAAAGCCAAACTTCTTCTACTGATTTTGGTGTTTCAATTTATTCAACTAAATTTTCTTATCTGTTATATTTGAAAGGATGGCTTTAGAACGAGGGTTACGTGCTGAAAAATTGACAGCCGTACCTGGCCGTACCATCTACAGCAGGAGCTTCTAGATCTTTTAAAGACTGGCTGTTTGTGTTTTAGAAATACAAGAATAGTATTAAAAAGGCAAACGATAGTGATTACTTCGGATTATTAGCTAATACTCTGTCTGCTGAAAATCTCGAAATAATATCCGACTGTAGTTCATTTGAAGAGACTCTGAGCACGTTAAAGAAAACATTTATCAAACCTATTAATGAGGTAGTAGCGAGGCATCGCCTATTCACAAGTAAACAAAATGCTAATGAAAGTGTTGATGAGTACCTCAGAAGACTTCTTATCCCTACTGTAGATTGCAATTTTCTTTCTGTGTTTACAGAAGAATTTAAAAAATGAGTATGTAAGAGATGCTCTAATTATGGGATTGTCTTCAAATCTAACAAGAACATGCACGATTGTTTGAAAATAAGTCGTTGACATTCTCTTCGACGATAGATCAAGCTAAAGCTATTGAAATGGCTTCAAAAGATGCTCAGAGCTACAAAAAAAAAAGAAAAAAAAAAGGAGCGAATCTTATTCTATATATTCGGATGAACGGCCTACTGAAAATGATGAACATTTAGTCTGCAATGATAAAGAATTCAGCGAATCATCTTGTGCCTCGGTGAAGGTAAAGCGTTGTTTCTTCTGCGGGGGAAATTTTCATCAACAAAATCTTTTTCCGGCTAGGAATGTTTCATGTTTTAAGTGTAATAAAAAAGGGCATTTTTCTAATTGTTGCAGAGTCAAGAAAGTTTCAAGGACTATTGTCTCTACTACAGCGAGTATTTCTACCTCTTTGGTAAATTCAATTTTGGAAATAGTGATAAATGAAATTCATGCAAAAGAGCTTATTGATACAGGCAGTTCTGAAAATTTTATATCTTTAGATTTTGTTCGGAGATGTAATTTAAGCACTTCTCCTTATATGAAGGAAATCTCGATGGCGTCATCGGATTTGAGGACTACGGTGAAGACTAAATGTGTGACAAACATTGTAGCTAAAAATCGATTAAATTATAATGCAGAATTTCTGGCACTCTCTCAATTATGTTCTGATGTAATTCTGGGTATCCCGTTTTTAAAGAAACATAGTAAAATTGTTTTCTCTTACCAAAAAAATGAACCGGAAATAGAGTTGTGTGCGCTTGCATCTTTATCTATTACGCCTCCAAGGGTATTTTTGAACTTATCAAAGGATTGTCACCCTATTGCTAGTCGGTCACGAAGGTATTCGTCGTCGGATTTGGAGTTTATTAGGTCGGAAGTAAAACGCTTAGTCTCTGAAGACGTAATAGAAGTTAGTAATTCTCCTTGGAGAGCTCAGGTAGTGGTAGTTCATCAAACTAGCAAGAAACGTCTAGTTATAGATTATTCGGAAACAATTAATAAATTCACCTATCAGGATGCTTACCCGTTACCTAATGTGGTAAATAAAGTGTCTAGCTATAAAATATTTAGCACTATTGACCTTAAGAGTGCATATCATCTTGTTCCCCTTCATGTGGATGATCGTCCATATACCGCCTTTGAGGCGGATGGTAGATTATATCAGTTTAAAAGACTCAGTTTTGGGTTGACTAATGGAGTGGCATGTTTCCAAAGAATCATGGATGAGATCATAAAAGAGAATAATTTTTAGAAGGGACTTTCTCTAATTTGGATTGATCTTAACATCTGTGGAAATAATCAGAGGAAACATGATATTGAAATTTAAAAAATTTTTTTGATGTTTGCAAAAAAATATAAAATGACATTAGAATGAGAGTAAAATGTTCGGTTTTCCAAAAAGATCTATAAGATTTGGGGATATGAAAATTCTAATGGGGAACTTAGGCCAGATCTATTCCGAACTTCAACACATTTGAAAGATTTCCTGAACCACGGTCACAATAAGAAGTCTTTCTCGGTCTATTGGACTTTATCCTTATTATTCTCGTTGGATTCCTAGATATTTTGAAAGAATACAACCTTTGATTAAAGCAAAAATACCTTTGGAAAAGGAAGCAAAAGAGACCATCTCGGAAATAAAGAATGTTATAATGGAAGCGGTTATTTAAGTTGATCCGAAGTTACCTTTTGTGGTAGAAATTAATGCTTCTGATTATGCTATTGCCGCTACTTTGAGTCAAAATGAGAAACCAGTAGCTTTCTTTTCAAGAACTTTAAGTAAGTCAAAATTGAAACATAGTTCTATAGAAAAAGAGGCTTAGGTTATTGTTGAATGTATTAGGCGATGGCATCATTTCTTAGCCGGAAGCTATTTCACGCTGATCACTGATCAAAGGTCTGTTTCTTTTATGTTTCATAAACAGCACAATAGTAAAATAAAAAATGAAAAGATTTTAAGGTGGAGGATGGAGTTGATGCCATATCGTTTTGACATAAAGTATCGTCCAGGGAAATTAAATAAAGTTGCTGATACACTGTCCAGAAGGTGTTGTGCTACTGTATCAAAAACAGATTTAATAGAACTCCACAAAAACTTATGTCATCCGGGAGTTTGCAGGATGTCCCATTTCGTGAGGAGTAGGAATTTACCTTATTCTGTGGAAGAATTCAAGAAGATGACTGCTAGTTGTCCTACGTGTGCTAGGGTCAAACCGAGATTTGCTACTCAAGATAGAGGTAGGCAACAAGTGCTTTCGATAGATTGAGTATTGATTTTAAGGGACATTTACCACGTTCTGAGAATGGAAACAAATATTCGTTAATTATTGTCGACGAGTATTCCAGGTTTCCCTTTGCCTTTCCATGTAAGGATATGTTAGCGGAAACGGTAATAAAGAATTTAACAACATTATTTTCAATATTCGGATTACCAGGATATATACATTCGGATAAAAGTCCCTCTTTTATGTCATTTAAATTGAAGTCTTTTCTTACTTTCACACGGGATTTCAACTAGCCGATTCACTCCTTACCATCCTATTGGAAACGATCAGTATGAGAGGTATGTCGGAATTATATTAAAGGCTATTACCTTGGGACTCCATTCGAAGAATCTTCTATTAGAGAGATGGGAATCAGTCCTCCCGGACGCCCTTCACTCCATTCGTTCGTTGTTGTGCACGTCCACAAATTGTACACCGCATGAGAGGATATTTTTATTTCAAAGAAGAAGTTCGAGCGGACTTAGTATACCAACTTTTCTCGCTGAGTCGAAGAGAGAGCTCTCTACAAAAGACACGTTAGAGAAAAGAATGATCCGTATGTAGAGGAAGTAGAATTGATCAATGTTAATCCTCAATTCGCTCATGTCAGGTGAACTAATGGAAGAGAAGATACTGTTTCGATTGGTGATTTGGCTCCAATAGAGGACTCGAACGACATATTTGAAGCAGTCATCGACAAAGATGGCGAAGATGATTAAAATCGGGAATCAGAGAGGCTTGATGATCAAAAGAACAAAAGTCTTCAAGAGAATAATGTTCGTCACTCTTCTCGAATTATGGATCGCTTAGTTTGTAAAGCAAGAGGGGAAGATTGATATAAATATTGAATTATATTATAGTGATGCTACTTATAGTAGACTATTTGAAATTGACAAAGATAATCTATTATTTTTTTTTTTAATTTCACTCCTCGAAGGGAGGTGTTTATCCCTCATCCGGGTCCAAACCTCAGACCTAAGGATGAGGGATTTTGTTTACCCCCCAGCACCCTTGAACATATGCCCGAAGTGCGTAGAATGGCACCCCTTATCTTCCGCGGAGCCCACATGAATTCCCTCCAAGGCAGGGACAATTCGCCATCCATGCACGCGTCACCCGAATTCTCATTCCGTTCGTGAGTATCCGGTCACCCAAAGCTGTTCAGATTCCTCGCCCGAGACACCGACCCATCGGAACTGGTCCTGCTTTAAACCAGCCCAACAGCGTAAGCGAATCAGTTTGACGTTCGGGGAATCGAACTTTCATTACTCAGAGGCGGACCTAGGCACTCGAGAGACGAAAAGAGAAGATTCCGGGAGAGGCAGATGCGGCGGAAGAGGCACATCCAAAAACCCAGGGAAGGGTGAGAAGCATCCGCCTCTGGAAAACGGATATGCCACCACACAACTCCAGTGCACTATGAACCGGAGTTGCTGGTTTCTTCTCCAGACCATTATATCATTCTCTCGAAAAATTCGAGTGGTTACGCAAAATTATTGATATTGATGATTGGATCCATGTGAAAACTGTGACAACCATTTCAACCACCTGACAGCCCACTTAATTGAGGGTCTGATTTTTCAACTTGTTGTTAGTTGTTTCTTCGCTCTAGGACACTGCAGGGCAGTATACCCTGCCCAACAGTGTCCCAGAGAGCCCCCCAACCAACGACAATGTATATATTATTATTTATATGTATTTCCTTGTTATATGTTGTAGAATATGGACTTAAAATTTTATTGAAAAAGCCAAACTTCTATCTACTGATTTGGGTTTTCAGAAAAGAAAGTTGATAAAGACAAACTTGTACTACTGAGAAAGGAGTATCAGAAAGAAAGAAAGAAAGAAAGAAAGAAAGAAAGAAAGAAAGAAAGGAAGGAAGGAAGGAAGGAAGGAAGGAAGGAAGGAAGGAAGGAAGGAAGGAAGGAAGGAAGGAAGGAAGGGAAGAGGAAGGAAGGAAAGGAAAAGAACTAAGAAGAAGAAGGAAGGAAGGAAGGAAGGAAGGAAGAAGAAAGGAAGGAAGGAAGGAAGGAAGGAAGGAAGGAAGGAAGGAAGGAAGGAAGGAAGGAAGGGTAGTAAAGAAAGAAAAGAAAAAAGAGAGCGAGAAAGAAAGAAAGAAAGAAAGAAAGAAAGAAAAGATATCAGATATCAGATATCATCAAACATTCCCACTTCCAAACCCCTTACGAACATCAACCACGCCCTCTATGGTCGTCTTCTCAACTTTCTCATATTTGCAATACCCGAAACCTTGAAGATAATATGATATAAAAAATAATCAATAAAACGAGAACTGTATACATACTAGAATAATAATAATAATAATAATAATAATAATAATAATAACAAAAATAATAATAATAATAACTAATAATAATAATAATAATAAAAAATAATAATAAGTAATCAATAATATAATTTTTAATAATAATATTAATAATTAATAATATTATAATAGATAAATAAATATATAATAATAATAATAATAATAATAATTAAATAATAATAATAAATAATAACAATAATAATAATAATAATAATAATAATAATAATAATAATAATAATAATAATAATAATAATAATAATAATAATAATAATAATAATAATAATAATAATAATAATAAAATAATAAAATTGCTCTATTAATTGGAAATAATGAAGATGATAATGATAATAATAATAATCATAGATAATAAGAAAAACGATATTACTTAATATTAAAAATGATGGAATTTAATAAGTAAAAAAAAAAACAAGCAAACGAATAATTACACATAATAATAATTAATAATAAATAATAATAAAAAATAATAATAATAAATAATAATAATAATAATTAATAATAATAATAATAATAATAAATAAATAATATAATAATAATAATAATAATAATAATAATAATAATAATAATAATATTAATAATAATAATAATAATAAAAACACTACTACTTTTACTGCTACTACTACTGCTACTACTACTGCTACTACTGCTAATAATAATAATAATAAAAATTATAATAATAAAAATTATAATAATAATAATAATAATAATAATAATAATAATAATAATAATAATAATAATAATAATAATAATAAGAATTAATAATAATAATAATAATAATAATAATAATAATAATAATAATAATAATAATAATAATAATAATAATAATAATAATAATAATAATAATAATAATAATAATTAAAAATAATATAATAATAACC
>JABUQX010043278.1:15000-20000 GCA_015478945.1 Trachelipus rathkii
CAAATCGACGGGCTCCATCACAACAGCTGATTCCAATTGTTTGTAAACATAAGTAAACCTATTGCGAAATCGCGTCGATAATCCATGAAATTCGTGCTAAAACTGGGTAAACATTTCTAATCGAGCGCAAGCACAAATGACAGAAGCGAAAACTGTCTAACTTACAATAATTTCAGATCAAACTGATACAAATAAACCCTGCAAGTAGTACAGTAGGACCATAGATAATTGGTAGGACCTTATCAAAATAAGCCCAGCCAAAGATTTTCAAGAAACAGTAAACTTGCCTAAAAAGCACATCGTAAAGAATAAAAAAATAAATAAATAAATAAATAAAACAGTATTAAAAGTGTCGATAAATGTCGAATAAAGTTATAAAGTAGCATATTTATACTAACACCAAAGGAACTAAAGCCGTGTTCGTTTTTGCATTTGTGCTAAAAAAATGCTCAAGTTTGCGTTCGTTTTCGTCAACCTTAGCGCAAAATCGTAAAAAAATGCTAACAAAACGTAAAAAATGTCCCTAATTCTGTGTAATATAGAATAAAATTTTGTATAAAATAACAACCTTACAGAATTAAAGAAATTCCTTACGTTTGATGAGCATTTTTTTACGATTTTGCTAAGGTTGACGAAAACGAACGAAAACTTAAGCATTTTTTTTAGCACAAATGCAAAAACGAACACGGCTTAAATTATTCCACCACGTTCGAAGTAAATATGTTGACGGTAAATATTGTGAAATTTTTTAAAATTGCCAGATAGTTATTTTTTAATGATTTTAGGCAGGGTTGGTGATTTTTTTTTGTTGATTTTTTGAGAAAAAAAATCAATTTTTGATTTTTTGGATTTTTTGGATTTTTTGGATTTTTTGAATTTTTTGAAATTCGTGACGTCACGCGAAATATAATTTGTAAGCAAACTTTTCTTAAGTTCGATATAGTATTATTTTTTAAGTGATTTATTGAATTTTATTCATTCTATATAAATCAAAATGGAAAATCAGAAGGGATTTTTTCAGATTCGTGGCGTCACGCGAAATTAAATTGTAAACAAGCCTTTTTTAAGTTCGAAATAGTATTTATTATTCTTGTATTTATTATCTATGTAAATCAAAATCTTAAAATAGGGCCTATAGTCTATGACACAATGAAATAGCAACACTAAAGAGTGTTACGGACTTGTTACGGATTATTTGTAATATTGATAAAAGTTACATCAGAAATTAAAAAGAAACCTGTTTGAAACAATGCATCTTTGTGACAAGTAGCTGTAGGAATTTGCGACCAGATTAGCCTTCCTATAATATGATTATTTTAATTTTTTATTTCTATTGAAGTTAAATCACTTATATATATACAAAAAAAATAAAAAAATATTTATATAAAAAATCAAAAAAAAAAAAAAAAAATCATGTTTTTATTTTTAGCAAAAAATCAAGTGAAAAAATCAGTTGATTTATATGAATTGATTTTTTCCGTGACATCCCTGATTTTAGAAAAAAAAAGTGATAATGAAAATAGAATAGAAAATTAAAGAATTCTAACTTACCTTTTTCGCTGATTGAAATTTCTTCTACATTCGGCAGACATAAAATTGTAAATTATTACACAGAAAAAAAGATGTATTTGGATGGAATTGTTTTTGATATAAGCTAAAAATAAGCAGTTTATTAGTTCTGTTCGTAAATGCTTCTTAATTGTAACGAAATGTTTAGCATTCTAATCTACCATAACCTAAAATCATAACCAGACCAAGCCTAATATATATATATATATATATATATTATATATATATATCTAATATATATATATATATATATATTATATAATATATATATATATACATATATCATATATATATATATATATATATATATATATATTGCTTAATTGAATCTTTCGTCTGAGCGCAAAACATTTCTGTCCAAAAATGATAAATTCAATATATTCGCTATATATGTATCGGTCAAACCCATTCAGATACCTATTTAGGTGTTCAATTTAATAGACGCCATCTTTAAACCAGTTCCTTTCTATAATCCCTATAGTGTAGTTGTGATTTTCTTCCGTAAGTTAAAGATGGATTTATATGACTTGTTTGACATATTTAATGATGATTCGACTTTAATAGCGCTTTTACAGCATTTTAAATCGATTTTAGAACTAAAATTTGTGATAAATGTAATTGCGAGTGTTCTATAACGAAAATTACGGACAAATTTCAATTCTATTGTAATAGTAACAAATGTCGTTCACGATATATGCTTTCACCTACAGTGAGTATATACCTTTATATTTATATATATATATATATATATATATATATATATCTAATATCCTAAAAATAAACATTTTATGTTTCTAATATATATATAATATATATATATATATATATAATATATATATAATATATATATATATATAATATATAATTCCATTAATCCATTAATTAGGGCGTACTGAGCTTAAACTAATCATTAGGTTAGGCGACTTGGGGACCTAGATAATCCATTAGGTAGGCGTACTTGGGGCTTAGATTAATTCCATTAGGTTAGGGCAAACTTAGGGCTATTAAGTCCAGGTTAGGAATAAAGTTGTTAGGTAAGACACACCATACCACACACACATAGTATATATATATAATTTATATATATATATATATATATATATATATATATATATATATATATATATATATATATATATATATATATATATATATATATATATATATATATATATATATATATATATTCCTAATTGAATCTTTCGTCTGAGCGCAAAAACTATTACTGTCCAAAAATGACAAATTCGATATATTCGATATATCTATGTTGATCAAATCCATTCAGATACCTATTTAGCTATTCAATTCAATAGACGCCATCTTGATTCCAGTTCCTTTCCATAATCCCTATAGTGTAGTTGTATTTTCTTCCGTAGTAAAGCATGATTTATATGACTTGTTTGAACCATATTTAATGGATGATTCGACTTTAATAGCGCTTTTACAGCATTTTAAATCGATTTGTAGAAACTAAAATTTGTGATAAATTAATTGCGAGTGTTCTATTTAAACGAAAATTACGGACAAATTTTAATTCTATATGTAATTAGCTAACAAATGTCGACTTCATGAAATACGGTTTTCCTACAGTGATATATACCTTTATATAATATATATATATATATATATGATATATAGATATATATATATATATATATATATATATATATATAATATATATATATATATATAATAATATATATGTTTATAATATATATATATAATAAATATATATATATATATTATATATTATATATATAATATATATTATATATATATAATATATATATATATATATTATATATATATATATATATTCCATAATCCATTAGGTTAGGGCGTACTTGGGGGCTTAGATAATCCATTAGGTTAGCGGCGTACTGGGGGACCTAGATAATCCATTAGGTTAAGGGCCGTACTGGAGGGCTGTAGATAATCGATTATGTTAGGCAACTTGGGGCTATTTTAAGTCCAGGTTACGATAAAGTTTTGTTAGGTAGACACACACACACACACACACACACACACACAAGATATATATATATATATATATATATATATATATATATATATATATATATTATATATATTATATATATAATATTAATATATATATATAATATTATATAATAATATATATAATTATATATATATATATATATATATATATATATTATTAATACTCGATATATCGATATATTTCGATATATCGAATATTAAAGCTCAGACGAAGGGGGGGTGATTCAACTTTACCTATTATAGATATAATTATATATATAGTATATATGATATATATATAAATATATATATAAATAAAAATATACTATATATATATATATATATATATATACTATATATATATATATATATAGTATATATATATATATATATATCAGCCTTTCAGTCTCACCTCGGCATCCCACAGACTGGGAGGTGGTATACGCAAACATACATCGAAAGCAGAATAATTCGACCCCATCGCAACTAAAATCCACTCTATAGAGTTTCACTTAACACAACAGACAAACACCGTGGTTTCTCATCAGTGTTGGGGTTTAACCCCTGAACACTTATTATATTATCAAAGGCACTTGTTACACTATCTCCCTTTCGATCACCTCAAAAACATTTATATGGTTGCAGAACATCTCATTCTCCTCAAAATTCCCCCAGTCACCTGAAATATACCATATGCTTCAACCACACGTACCTTCATATCACAAACTTAAATTTACCATTAGTATTCTAGTACTCACACAAACAAAATCCCCAAAAGCTCTGCGCTACAAATCACTCGAAAATGCAACTCTTCTCTCCCTCTCATTCTTCTCACTCCACACCACTAGTCCTCACCATTTCCTTTCATCTTTGTTTCAGTCTCAACAAGATCAGATATACCCATACTAAATATATCCATCACCTCCACTCTCTTTTCCTCACCATTTATTCCGAACATTCCATGCTCCTAGAAGTTTCACAACTGTAAAAAAAAATTGTAAAAAAAAAAAAAGAATATCTGGTTATTTAGAGTTTCTCTAAAAAATCTAACAAAACTTATCCTAACCTAACCTATCCTAACACCTGTGGCGTGCTGTACGGGAAATTTTTTGATATCTTGTCGACCATTTTCCCTGTTAACCATTTGGGATAGTCCCCGTTTTGCCCATAGATACAAGGTCATTTATGGCCATTACGAACAGATCTGAGGCATTCATGAGCATTCTTAGGGCATAAATAAGTAGTAGCGGGACCTCAACCGACTACCATTGTCCTTTTAGTCTTCTTACGATGCAAATAAAGTACGTTGTGCGTATTCTTTCTACCCCACACACAGGGATTCTTTCTAACCCCACACATGGATTCTTTCTCTCCCCCCCACACAGAGATTCTTTCTCTCCCCACACACAGGGATGCCTCCTTTAGTCGCTCCT
>JABUQX010043278.1:27500-42500 GCA_015478945.1 Trachelipus rathkii
GCAAATACAGTTTTTAATATATAATTCGAATGCTTATCGTTCGAGTAATAAAAAGGTTTTTTTTTTAATCCTTTATAAATTTTCTAACATCTTTAATATGTTTTCCCCTTTTCAGTCGAGCGATTTGCACTTATTTGGTCTCGAAATACGGAAAGGATGATTCTCTCTATCCAAACAACCCAGATAAACGCGTTCTCGTTGACAGACTTCTCTATTTTGATATGGGAGTTTTATTCAAGAGATTTGTTGACTATTTTGTGAGTTTCACACACACACACACATACACACACACACACACACACACACATATATATATATATATATATATATATATCAGGGTTTATATAAAAAAAACAATGTAATAGCTATGGATATATATAGTTATATAGTTATATATATATATATATATATATATATATATATAAATATATATATATATATAAAGATATATATCTATATATATATATATTTATTTATCTTTATAATATATACAAATAAACATATATATATATATATATATATATATATATATATATATATATATATATATATATATATATATATATATATATATATATATATATATATATATATATATATATATATATCAGGGTTGGCATTAAAAACCCACCCCCAAAACAAAAACCCACCTAAAAGACTAAAAAAAAAAACAGCTGCAAGTGGTTTTTTTTTTTTTTTTTTTAATTTTTAGCTATTATTTTCAAAAATTTGAGATATATTTTTAAATATTACTAATATGAAATAATAACAAATATATTATGTTTCACTATTAGTGAGACTAGTTACAATTTATTCAAGATTTTCACTGATTTATCCTTTTAAATATTTTAAATAAATGAAAATTGAAATTTTTTTTTTAAATTTAATACAAAAGTATAAATGAATGTATCTTTAAATTTTATTGACTAGAAGATAATAACTAGATTCCATTATTAAATTACTAAATAAACTTTCAGTTAATAAAAAAGTAAAATTTCTTTCCACTTTGGTTATAAAATTACTGGAATATATTTTGATGTTCCATTATTTCATAAATTTATATAGTATGTAATAAAGTATAAAACTAATTTGTAACATTGGATTGAATTAAGTTAGTTAATGAATCACATTTCCTAATTTTATTTCACATTAGTAACTATCTGCCTGTCTAACCTATCATATTTATATATCCTTACAATTATAATTAATCGAGCAGAATAGCTACGATAATCACCAAAAATCTATCGAATATATATATATATATATATATATATATATATATATATATATATATATATATATATATATATATATATATATATATATATATATATATATATATATATATATATATATATATATATAGCGTTAGGAGGTGTGAATTCTGCCACTTTAAATAAAACTTGTCTCTCCTTTTCCTAATACAGTTTTTGGAATTTTTTTTCCTGAAAATCATGGGCCTATATAGGTCATAAACACACAAATAAATAACAGTGTAATTCTAATAATCATAGTTAAATTAAAGTTTAAATGAAGCTCATTCGAACTTTCCTTGATGGGGTGAATAAGGACACCATATGGGGTGAAATTGTGAATAGGGACATCTCTTGGAATTTATATTTGTGTATAAATTTATTTTTTTTTAATTTTTACTTAAAATAGGTAATTGTTTATTATATTAAATTTAGCCATAAGTATAAAAATGTCAATAATGATACATAAAATATGAATTAAAATGTGGCGTCCCTATTCACCCATTCGGGTAATACTGAATAAAGCTTCTTGGAATTCATATTTTGCGCATAAATTTACTTTTTTATTTTAATTTTTCCTAAATATAGGTAACTGTCTATTATTATTATTATATCAAAATTAGCTATAGGTAATGAAAATGTCAACAATAATACATAAAATAAGAATAACAATTGTGTACCTATTCAATCCATTATGATTTTTATGTGGGGATGAATAGGGACAAGTTAGGCCTGGTGATTTAACCACTATGTACTGTTTGAAACAAAGATTTACTTTGTCAGTTTAAAGCTAACATACTCAACTGTATACACTGAAAAATAATTAAAATCCATCCACAACTTTTCATTTTATAACAAACTTAGAAAAACATATTTTTCAAATGTGAAATTCTTTTTAAAATATAAAAATTCTCTAGAATTAAAGATAATCTAAATAAAGCTTGTAGTACTACCGCATGTCTATTGAATGAGCAAAAAAAAATTATTATTATTTTATCTTTTTATATTTAGTGTCCTCATTCACCACACGAATTTTAGTCTCAGTTCACCCCGCCGACGCTATATTTATATATATATATATATATATATATATATATATATATATATATATATATATATTATATATATATATATATATATATATATATATATATATATATATATATATATATATATATATATATATATATATATATATATATATATATATATATATATTTTAACTTAAATTTTTCAGTTCCTTCCTAGATTTTTCATCCGGGTTTTACCATAAAAAGTAAAAACCCAGACCTGGTGGGTTGGTGGGCAGCCCTTGGGGAAGTATCCAGTGCAAGTCTGCCTAGTTTCTAGGTAACAACTACTTAACTATTGGTAGCTAACTTACTAGCTTCCCAGAGCTTCAGATTATGATGGCAACAATGTTCGAAGTTTAAATAATATAAATTTAAATATATTACTCAATTACTTTTTTTAAGATAGTCTTGTTATGTCATTACTATCAATAAGCCTGTAACAATAGCAATACCATTTACCTTAACAAGTTTCACCAATAGACAATGACATTCATTCAGCAGTGGGAATTGGACAGTGTCTGTTACCAATTATATGTTTAGTTTGTAAATTTTATAACTATGTTATTAATTTGTCAAATAATATTGAAATGACATTACAAAAAATAAATTTTACTAATCATTTTATTTCCTCAAAAAATAGAAATTTTAAAAAGCCCAATAAAACTCAAAAAAGCCACCAAAAAACAATAAAACCCACTGGGCTGTTTTTTTTTTGTCCAACCCCGGTTTTTTCCAACCCTGATATAATATATATATATATATATATATATATATATATATATATATATATATATATATATATATATATATATATATATATATATATATATATATATATATATATTATATATATATATATATATATATATATATATATATATATATATATATATATATATATATATATATATATTTAATTTTATATATATATATATATATATATATATATATATATATATATATATATATATATATATATATATATATATATATATATATATATATATATATATATATATATATATATATATATATTTTTATATATATATATAATTATATATATATAGTATATATATATATATATATATATATATATATATATATATATATATATATATATATATATATATATATATATATATATATATATATATATATATATATATATTCCTTATTGTTCAGCGCAACACATTAAATAAAACAGATTCCGGCGAAGCAGCCCTCGAGTCCACTCATGAAGCTTTGAAATGGTTCAATGACTATTATTTAAATGTCACAACTTCTGTCGGAAACTTTTGACTGTCGCCGATTTCTGCTTAGTTGCAACGGTATCGACAATTATAGAAGCTTTTGGATTTGATTTGTCCAAGTATTCAAATATAACTGAGTGGGGTACAGAGGTGTAAGAGCGCCATGCCTGGGTACGAGTCAGAAAATGGAATAGGTGCCAGAAATGGTGACTAGACATCAAGAAAAGGCTTGCTGCGGCGAAAACTGATTAATATATATATATATATATATATATATATATATATACTTATATAATAAATATATATATATATATATATATATATATATATATATATATATATATATATATATATATATATATATATATATATATATATATATGAAACCAAATAAATAAATAATTAATGTAAAATAATGATTTTCATTTTTTAATGCTTCTAAAACGACGCCATTAATTGTATAAAAAAGAAAAAAAAAGAAAAAAGGGAAGCGCCCGTGAGAATTGATCACAACCTCTCTACATGACCAACTCGACCCAACTTACGAAGTACAAATTTAAAGAGATAATATATATTCTACTCTAATCAGCATCTTCACTAATCATCATTATATATATCGACATTCCCTATCAGATCGCCATATTTACATTCTCTAATAGCGATGTAACCCAATATTCAAAGCATTTAATTTGACTCTTATATTCTATGAGGGCATTATAAGTTCAAAGGGAGAAGAAGGCTTTCCATATTGAAAACATGAAGGTTATATCATGGGCTTCAGATTTTGGGCCAGAAAGCTAAAGGAGGAAGAGAATGTTTAGAAAGACTAGTCTCACGATTTCTCTCAATAGAGATTTTTGAGATTTCTAAGTTTTAGTCATGATATTTTAATAATTTTGAAAAGAGTTTAGTCTTGTCGTAAATTCTATTCTTAGTTTATTCATTCATTTTTGGATACATTTACCACTGAAGGCAAAAATGACGATAAAGGAAGAAGTTAGATCTAGCAAACACTAGATTTATTTTGGTATTATTGAACAAACATTGATGTTGGTTATGTCCGGTTCCTAATTTCCATTCCTTTACCTTTTGCCTCCATGTTAAGGCATCATCTATATTGCCATTAGTAACCTGGAATGCATGAAATATCACATCTTATAATTATTAGCAGAAATATTAAATTTGAGTTCCCAAAATGACACGAGTCATCTCGATATGTGGCAAAAATATATAGTGTGAGAAATCTTTACTTTAATCTTCCTGTTATATGAATGCACATTTCTTCATTTATTGTAACCTATTTCACAAACAATACATATCTTAACTCTTAAGTCCCATTTCTGTAAAAAATAATTGCTCACTACAAATATGAAAATAGACCAAAGTTTTGATATGAACGTTTGAAGTAGAGAGGTGAAAATGTATGATGAAGATAAGGTAAATATTTAGATTTTACGCTGAAATGATTTTTCTTATGATGAGTTTTATAATAAAATTCGCCATACACTAGATACAGATATCATTTACTAAATAGATACACTAGATATTTATTTAATATCTTACTTCAATTCATGTTATTATCATTTTTTCTTTCATCATATCTTTTTTTTTCTTTTTCATTACTTTTCTTCTCTATCTTATTCTTCTTTTTATTTTTATGGCATTCTTATTATTTCTTTATATTTGAAATCTTGAGTAAATCGAATATCTTGAAAAAGAGACTACTCGTTAGCCCTATAACTTCTTTCTTATTACTTTTAGCATAGTTATTACCGTAGTTTTGTATATGCTTGTTACCTAACCTTAAGATAATGAAATATCTTCTTGCATCTTCAAACTTTTTCTCATATCTCAATTTGTCTTCTGAGAAAAAAAAGATTTGACTGGTGATATTGTTTTTCTTTTCACTTTGTCTTTGTCATATATTTTTTTCATTCTGCTAAAATTTATATCGCTTTTTTATCAATCCTCATGTAACATTTATGATTGAGCAATGAAAACAATCACGATATTCAGGATTATGCTCCTCAAAGCTTTGATAAAATACACATCTTTTTCTACGATTTCTAAATAAATTTCCAACTGTCTCTCTACAGACCGCCCATTAATATTTGCTTCTTATTTGTTATCTTCAAGAAAATTATTTAAAATGTATAATTCTTTACTAATTTCTATGGAAACTTCTTTTTCTTTAAAAATCTAATTTTTTAACTTGATTTTATATTAATTTTTTTCCTTTTTTTATACATTTCTTCCTGTTCTTTATCTCTTTATTCCTGATCTTATTATTTGTTCATAGATCACTTTAGCTTTATCTACATTTTTCTTATTTTCTTCTTTTTATATTCTTATTTTCTTTCTTTTTTTCTATTCTTTTTCTTTTTCTTTTTTTCTTTTTCTTTTTTTCTTTTTTTTTTTTTTTTTTTTTTTTTTTTTTTTTTTTTTTCTTTTTTTTTCTTCTTCTTCTTCTTCTTCTTCTTCTTCTTCTTCTTCTTCTTCTTCTTACTTGTTGTTGTTGTTGTTGTTGTTGTTGTTGTTGTTGTTGTTGTTGTTGTTGTTGTTGTTGTTGTTGTTGTTGTTGTTGTTGTTGTTGTTGATTGTTGTTTGTTGTTGTTGTTGTTTGTTGTTGTTGTCTCTTCTTCTTCTTCTTCTTCTTCTTCTTCTTCTTCTTCTTCTTCTTCTTCTTCTTCTTCTTCTTCTTCTTCTTCTTCTTCTTCTTTTTCTTTTTCTTTTTCTTTTTTTCTTTTTCTTTTTCTTTTTTTCTTTTTCTTTTTCTTTTTCTTTTTCTTTTTCTTTTTTCTTTTTCTTTTTCTTTTTTTTTTTTTTTTTTTCTTCTTCTTCTTCTTCTTCTTTTTTCTTTTTCTTTTTTTTTTTTTTCTTCTTCTCTTCTTCTTCTTCTTCTTCTTCTTCTTCTTCTTCTTCTTCTTCTTCTTCTTCTTCTTCTTCTTCTTCTTCTTCTTTTTCTTCAAAGAATTCAAAGAAAGGCAACCAAACAAAAGTAGTAGCAACGACTACGTGAATTAGAAATACATTCTCTAGAGACAAGAAGATTGAGAGGAAAATTAATAGAGGTTTTCAAAATACTAAATAAATTTGACAATATCGATTGCAGGCAATTCTTTAGATACGATTTTTGTGATGTAACACGGAGTAATGGGCATAAACTATGTCATAAAGTCCAGTGGTTCTCAAACTGTGTGACGCGTCACCTTTGGGTGACGCAGCTTCCCCTCAGGGGTGACGCGAAAGATTTGAACATTTTCATAATTTACTTCAGTTCAGTTTTCATTTAAAAATTTTAATCGATTTTGAATTTTCCAACTTTGTTAAGTCCTGATTTCAGTTATGTTATCCTTATTTTATTTTTTAACAGAAACCGTGTTATAGAAAACGGATTTTCTGCTAAAGCCAGCATACTTATGTGATATTTTTAAGAAGCTGAAAGCTCTGAATCTCTCCCTGCAGGGAAGATACTTGCACATTTTGAAAGGGATTGAGATAATTTCGGCTTTCATAAAAAAACTAAAATTATGGAAAATAAAAATGAATGAAGATGGAAGCAAAGAATCCTTTCCAATATTGCAACACTTTTTGACATCAATGGGGTTTGATTCTCTCGTGATATAAATATCCCATTTTTTGTAGAACACATATCACAGCTTATTGCCGGGTTTGAGAAATATTTTAAAAACGATCATATGGATAAATTTTCATGGATTCAGGATCCATTTAATGTTGCTGCTCCATCTGATTTTATCATTGCGGAAAAAGAGAATCTAATTGAACTATTCGTTGAAAATAAAATTTAGTGTCATGGAATTAACAGAATTTTGGATGTCGGTAAAAAATGAATATCCACTCCTGAGCGGTAAAGCTCAAAAATTTTTAATTCCATTTGCGACTTCTTATTTATGCGTTTATACGAAACTGGATTTTTGGCTGTCACTGTAATAAAAACTAAATATCGATCAAAAATCAATGTAGAAAACGAAATGAGGGTGGCTGTATCCAATCTGATTCCCAGATTTTCGAAAATGTGTGGCGATCAACAGGCATCCATCCCACTAATGACTAATTAAAGGTAAATTTAATTTATTCACACACACACACACACCTGCATATATATATATATATATATATATATATATATATATATATAATAATATGTTATATATGATATATATAATATAATATATATATATATAATATTATATATATATAATATATTATATATATTATATATATATATTATATATATATTTATCTATTAATTCAGATATTCCTGGGAATATTTTTGGCATGCTGTAATCATGCAATATTTTTTTAATTTTAGACGATTAATAATAGACCTACTTTATAAATTGTAAAACTTCTTTCAGAAACCAACATGGGGTGACTTCGGACAACTTGAATTAGTCAAGGGAGCAGCGATCGATAAAGTTTGGAACCACTGTCATAAACAATTACACACCGCACTTGCTAAGATAATTTCTTCACTACGATGTGATTGAGAAGTGGAATAGTCTTTCTTATGAATAGTGAAAGCGGCAACATCGATTCATTCAGAGATTTAGTAGTATTTGGTATAAAATACTTATTTTAAGGGAGAATTTGTAGATTATTGTAACCTTACAAATTCAACACTTTTAAATTACATATTATCATTATAACTATTTATATTACATATATAAATGATAGCAAATTTAAGTAACTTGATGAAAGTCCTAATGATATACAAATGATAAACTTACAAAGAAACTACTGGATTGAATCATTTGTTAAATGTAAAATGTACTAATCATTTAAAAAGAATTTGGGAGTTGAACTTATATTAATAACTGGTTTTATGATGTTATCACCGTTATGTTACAACTATTCAGTTCTTAAAGAAGGTGTTCTATCGATCACACTGAGTATGAAAAATATTACTAAAAGCATAAAATATTTTATATTGTTTGAGCATGGTAAATGTTAACCTAAATATTATATATATATATTATATATACTTATATATATACTATACATATATATATATATTATATATATTATATAATTATATATATATATATATATATTATATATATATTATAATACTACGATTGTTATGATACATTAGATATAAACTATTTCTGATTTACTATGTGGAGCAAATCATAATTTAGTAATGAAACATAAATCTAATGTAAATAACTTGATAATAAATTAAGCTTGATGCTGCTACCGCATAGACTATATACTCTTCTAAGACGGTGATGCTAATGATCAATATGTAGTAGGATAAAATAAATATCGCGTAAAACCAAAAATTCACTGATACTTGTTTGCCTTAGAACAGAAATCCAGTTTATCTGAGTGAGCAAATACTCAATATAGTCACATAGCAGTGTAATCATATCACACAATAAATAAAAAAAAATAACTTATCAGACTATAATGTTTGTTGCTTAGAAAAGCAGATATTCATGCTATCCAAGTGAGGCAATCATCATCTGTTACATTGTAAATTATGGATAAAATTAATATCTTATTTCTACAAAATATATCATTAACAGATTTGTTTTTAAAAACATGTAGACCATCCTCACATCACAATATTTAAAATTAACTAAAAATACACTATAATAAATAACTCTAAGTACTATCTTAGAGTGTAGATACTGTTATAATCTTATCTTCTTCACATTCACTTCTTACTTTATTTAACTTCATTTTCTTCTTCTTTACTTCTTCTTCTCTTCCACTTCATATACTTCTTACTTATTCTTCTTCTTTCACTATTCTTCTTCTTTACTTCTTCTTCTTCTTCTTCTTCTTCTTTACACTTACTTACTTATACTATTTCTATCTTCTTCTTCGCTTTTACTTCTTCACTTATTCATTCTTCTTCTTCTTCTTCTTCTTCTTCTCTTCTTTCTTCTTCTTTATTTTACTTATACTTCTATAATGTCATTTTACTAAATTATTAATATATTTAATATATTATTTATTAATTATTATTATTATTTAATTATTTAATTCAATTCATATTAAATATTAATATATTATTTTAATTTATTTATTATATTAATTAATCTATTATTATTTATATTATTAATTAATTATTATATTATTTATATTATATTTATTATTATTACTATTATTATTTATATATTACTGAATAAGTTTTTTTAATATAAATCTTCTGTGTAACAAATTTAGATAATTGAGAATTCTCAGATATTAACGTCATCTTAATTAAGATATACGAACGTATTTGATGATTTTAATTTCCCTTTATATCTCTCATTATATTATAATATATATATATATTAATATATATATATACTTATTATAGTATATATATATACTATATATATATAATAATATATATTTATATTATAATTATATATATATATATATATATTTATTCTACCTAGTTATTATAATATTTAATATAATTAATATTATATATATAATATATATATACTATTAATTAATTAATATATATATATATATATTAATTATTAATATATTTATATTTATATATATTTATATAATATTATATATATATAGTATTATTTATATATATTATATATATATTATATATTAATATTATTATATATATATATAATTTATAATATATATTTTTAATATAATATTAAAATATATATATTATATATAATATATATAACTATATATACTTACGTGTATTTTATTTTTGTAATTATTTATATATAAATAATATATATAATTATATATATATATATATATACTATAATATATATAATATATATATATATTAATATATATATATTTTATAATATATATATATATATATATATATTATTAATTATATTAATATATATATAAATTATATATATATACTATTAATTAATAATATATATATATATATATTTATTAATATGTGAGACGATTTGTCTCCTGAGAACTTCAAACGTGCGACGAAAGGGGTAAAAATGAGAGCAGCAAACATTTAATAATCTTTATATATATGACTTTATTAATGCGACAGTTTATCAACTAGAACTCTAGTAATCTCAAGAATCTATTATTTTATATCAATTAACAATGATTATTCTTTGTTATAATAATTTATATAAGCTATATCATAATTTATTAGTCTTAATTAAAATAGTTTGATTTATTATATTCTCTGGTATTTAAACCATAATATATCTATAATACTCAACAAGGATATACTTCAATTTTTTCATAATAATTTTACTAATATATAGGCTTTAAAATATGATCTCTATATAACTCTCACTTTATTAACTACTAATTTAGGCTTAATAAAATTAGCCTCTTTAATATAGAGAAATAATAATAATAACAACAGTACAAAGTCACAAGGGAGAATATGAGATCTTAATTACGGCTCATATCGTCGTTCCTGCATTCTCTCACTATGTATATGGTTCCTCATACTAGCCAAATTTCTTTCTCTTCTCAAACATAGCGATATGGATTGTATAAAATGACATCGGCTATAAGAGGAATTATAGGGTAGTGCACAGATGACACGTGAGTTTAAATTTATTGTTCTATATAATATTATGTCTCATCTTTATTTTGTTTTTATTTTATGTTGTATGTATATTTGTCTCTATCAATAAAATCCATCCTGACGCGAGCGTTGTAACATGGAAATTCAGTCGGAGACGGACTCACTCACTATGAGATAAATAGTCTAACTAGTAAGATATGAGTAGATTATAGCCTTAAGAGGCCATGGATTGGGGTTACGAGTCATTCATTAGTTTGCTCCACTAATCAATATAACCACTCGCATATACTCTTTTTATCTTTTATATATTTCTACGTCCTCTTTCTATATTCTCTCATTTTGCACGTACCTTGTATCGAATGACACTTTCTGTTATACTCACACACGCTCTTGACAAATTTAATCCACATCTTTAGTGTTCTATCTCTCTCGTGAACTTTCTTCTCGCAACCATGGGTCTGCTGTTATCCACCATACAAATCCTCATATAGTACTCATCGCCACTTTATGGACAGGTGGCAGCTATCGAAGCACCATCTCGCAGAAATGAATCTGCTTCTACATTCTTTCATATTCACGCCGACAGATAATTACAGCATATTCAGCAGAAACTCAATAAACTTCATTTGCCATCTGCTCCCCGCCTGTCTAGTCCCTTCCTTTCACGACCCCAATAGCAGAGACTGTACATAATCTAGGATATATACATCGTAGATTTTTAAATCATAAGATCTCTAACTTAACACACTAATATAAATGACATGCCTAAATGATTCGGCCGATATCACGCAATTGAAAACTTTTGAAACATAATCGCATTTACTTGAGTCTAAGATCCATTGAGTGACGCTACACTAATATCAATTTTCCATATCCACGCATGGTAATATATAACATCATTGATAGTTCGAGCTCTATGATATAGACCTCGTTAGCATACACAGACTTATTAAGTGACTACTACTATTATATTTAACATTCATATACAACGATATTTTATATTTGAGCTAATACCAAGCTCACACTCATTATATATTACTTGACCATTCACAACTTATCCCTCATACTACAGTTATGCAACATCACGTTTATTCCTACTATTATTACATAACCTCAATACATAATTATAATTTATATATTATTATATATAATATATATATATTATATTAATTATATAGTATTATATATATTATATATATTAATATATATATATATATATATATATTATATATAATTAATATATTTTATAATATTAAATTAATATATTGGCCTAGTACGATATTTACTCTATCAAGTGAGTTATAATGTAATACTTATATATGATGTTAGTTGATGTTAGATATGTGTATGGTATGAATGTGTGTAGGTGATCTGTGATGTGTAGGTTACTTATTGTGTGTTTAGGTGTTAAGTGTGTGTGTGTGTTTGAGAGTGTGTGTGTGTGTATATGGAAGGATATATGTTTTTTATGTGAAGATATATATATAATATATTATATAAAATATACTTTACTGTTTATCATATTGACATAATAAGTATTTTTTCAATACACACAAGTCATTCAATTGCTATTTCTAAATTTTATTTCAATGATAGTATATTACCTCAAACGCTTGTAATGTGATATATTTAATTAGTAAACCGATCGGATAAGGCTCTTATCGCTATGTATTAAATAAATATTGAAATATAATATATTAAATATTAAATAAGAATATATTAGATTAAGAGATTGATATTATATATGATAATATAATGTATTATATATTAATAGAGATAAATATATAACTAGCTAATAGATATAATATAAGAAATAATTGTGAAAATAAAAAAATTTACTCATGTAATAGTTATATTATTAAAATAGGGTGTTCTAGTTATCTCAATGATTATTATTTAGTGAGTATATACGCTACACATATATAGTATAGATAAGTTTAAAAAAAACGAAGGTAAAATACTTTATCTAATAATAATAATTACTCTTCACTTATGTCATTATAATACGAGATAGACAGGTATTTTAGTACTGCCTATTTATTAACTTTAGGTATTATATTTATATATATATTTTAATTATTAAAAAACATTGAAACTTACCTGGCGGTGGTTTACTATACCTAATTATTAATAGGCTATTTATCAAATTTAATTATATTTATATATAATATTTATATAATACAAGTTATTCTCAAATAATCTTTACAACCTTAAATATATAGATATAACTTAACGTATAATTTTATGATAGTAAATTATAATATATTATTTCTAATAATTAAATAAGTAAAACTTTAATATTATAATAATATAACTGATTACAAGATAGTCAGTTGGCGCTCGTTGTCAAAATTCCCTGAGTAGGCAATCAATATATATATATATATATATTATATATTGATATAATTATTAATATATTATATATATATTTATATATATATATTATATATATAGTATTATATTATATATATATATATTTATATCTATTCATAGGTCTCTTAAGTGGGTTTGAACCTTTACCCTTGAGATGGTACTCATGGTTCATTTTTCAGGAGTTATGTTAGATAATCTTCTTGGCTTAGAAAAAGAGAGAAGAAATAGAATGTATTTTAAACAAGCTTTGTGTTTTAACATTCTTTTCCAATAAAACAGAATCCGTTTAATATAATTTTGTTGCTAAATCAAGCTTATCTGTAGAAGAGCTCCCTCTCCAGGTTAAAATCTTAACTAAAATATCCCATTCTGCTTTTAGGATTAGTCCGCATAAGATTTCGTAACATTTTATTGTGTGTTTTTCAGAAACTTCATTCTCCTCGATATGAAATGAAAGTTTTGATTTTATGATGTCCACATCTTTTGTCCACATCTTTTTGTCCAAAACAGCAAACTAACATCTTTTCAGCGTCTATTAATGATCTGAAATTATCAAAGGTAAATATCTCTTTCACAATTTTTCCACCTTTTTCAAAAAAAAGATTTCGCTCAAATTCCTTCATGTCCTGATCATCTATTGATTCGGAAAACCACTTTTTGGCATTCTCTATCATTGTTACACCCTTAGACACTTGACTAGAGAATATTTCAAATGCTTTCGATTTGAAAACATTATATTTTATTTCATATACTTCATTTTTATTAAAAAATTTCAAAATTTCGTTGGTAAAGTTAAATATTGGAAATTTTTTAAAGCGTAACTTTAAAAACAATATTTTAACGTAACAAAGTTATATAATAGATAAGCAACATTAAAAATCATTGCATCTTAATATTAGTGAAAAGTTCATATAAAAGATATTTAAAACAATAAAGCATAATGTATTTGCAAAATTGTTTCCTAAATTTCATTCATATTAGTAATTAAAAAACTTTAAAAAATAATAGATTCTCATACTAACCACATTAGTTTTTTTTTGTCTGTTAGTTTTTGTCTGTTGTCATATTTAGTTTTGGTATTTTTTTAAGGAACTTTCCAATAAGTTCTAAATTTATCTCGTTTGAGTCTCTCTTGCTACAGACATTCGCTATGCCGGATAATATATCATAATATTTTTGAGGAGAGTAATGTTTCTGAAGTACATCCAAAACCTTTAAAAACACATCGTTCCACCTTTTGTCTAAATAAACCCAAATTTGAATGCTAACACATTCATAGTCAAAGAAATTTGTCATCTCGTCTTTACATGTTAAATAGTACAACATGAAAATATTGATATATCTGTCCTGAAATGCCATCAAACTGAAGGGGAGTGGGATGTCTTTAGTAAGATTTACCGTACGTTAAGTTTCGATATAAAGTTCTCCCACAAATATTGAACTGCCATTTCATTATGTTTATCCACTGCCTTTAGGAAAAGATGCTGATGTATGAAGTTTTCATTTATTTTAGACTTATCAACCGTAACAGCGGTTAAATTATC